>JBBPLV010000025.1:0-64867 GCA_038089975.1 Boletellus ananiceps | reverse complement strand
CCCGAACCTCGCGTCATCGAGGCAAAACAGCGAGCATTGTCCCGATATGTACGCCCATGCTACCGCGCCACTTGACCTACCCGCTCAGCTCCTTGTTCTAGGCCCCGTTACCGTCCAACAGCGCACACCACCAAGTCAGTTCTCTCAGTCTTCAAGAGGCAGTGGAGCTGGAACAGCGCGCGCACGCCATCGACTTGGAGCGGCAACAACGCTCAGACAACAGGAAAAGACGCATCGGTTTGCCCGTCAAAGGGGAGATACTTTCCAGGCAGGAAATGGATGCTCGTGTATGGGCGTTCATGTTTGTACTCGCCCGCATTTGCTCTTGGAAATAAATCTCAAAAGACTTGTAGGAATTATAAACCGACTGACTCTGACCTTGAAGACATGGACGAAGGTGACTCAGAGGACGAAGATCCTTCAACTTGGTTTGAGGATGATCAAGACGACGGAATCAAGGGCCAAGATATCATCCCCCCAGATATGGAGGACCTGTCAAACGTGATACGAGTGGACGAGAGTCGGATACGCTACAGTACTTTCTACGAACCGCGAGACGGTGACTGATGGCGGCGTGTATAGTAATATATCGTAGCTTGTATCGTATGCGCACAAATGCTAATCATCAATACTGATCCGCGTGACGAGAAACATCCACCAAGTCGTCCCCATCCCATCGATCCGACAGTCAGCGTGTATGGACAGGACAGCTGCGGCCGCGCTGTAACCAAGATGACAAACATGCTGGGTAATCAACGTGAGTTGCGTTTCTACAAGGTCCAGGAGCGTCCTCACCGCTGTGAAAACTGCACAAACAGCTCAGGCGCGCAACTGCGGAGCCTTTGGTGAATTCTTCGAGACATATGACGCCTGTGTGATATGGGTGTGTAAAAAACGTAACGGAAATCAGCTGTACAGGACTCACATTCGACCCCGATCAAAGAACTTTCAGCCAGGAGTTCATACACGAGATACTTGACTACCTGGGGAGCGGAATGAGTTCCACCATCCAGACAGTTTTTAACGTGGGCTTCCTGGTCTCCTGGAAGCTCGATTGCCGAAAGATTAGTTCCACAAACAGGACAGCTACGGGAACTGAGCTAATAACCGATCATAAAAAGCATCATAGCTTACTCTGCAAGGTCGCTCAACTGCGAGCTGGAGTTCTGTCGCGTGAGCTGACCAGGTGCCATCAACCTTTGCTGATCAATCACGATGCGCTCTACGGCAGAGGATCCTCTCGTTGGGGAACCCGCATTGCGTTGATCGAAGCACGATTGGCAGACACGCTGAGACGAGGATGATGCAGTAGTCAGTGGAGAAGTTGAATCCTGTACGATTTCAGACGGCTCGAGGAGGACTCTGTGGCACGAGCATCGATCACAGAATATACGGCCGCATCTTCGACAGTGCTATAATTAAAAGTTGGGCGGAAGCCGCTTATCATGACTCGGAAGCACTTACGTGCTAGCGAGACCCGACAAATTACACAACTCTTTAGGACTTAGTGATATCGACTGGCAATAGGACTTACTCTTCTTAGGATAAAACTGAAGCGACGCTGGCAATCGTTGCAGGCCTGTACCGCATCATCCCGCTCCCACTGTGCAAGAGGTAAAAGGGTGGTGGGATGCCACGTCGGGACGGCCATCTTTTGAGGAGCTTCATGGGTCGGAACTCGGAACTCGGGTGCTTGAGATAAGTCGGGCGTAAGATCTCGAGCGCTCAAAGGGCGGGAAGAGTGCTCGGTGGATCCAGATCTGACAGAGGGCGCAAGGATCACGAGAGAAGAACGCCCGGGATAGCGGAAGACTTCGTCACGACCGTCGTCATCGCCATCGTCATCCTCGTCATCGTCATCGTAGAATTCATCGTCCGAGCCAGAGGCCAAAAGACCTTGAGCGCTCGCGGAGAGTCTACGCCGTTCTAGTGCTCTGCTGTATGTATTTAACAGTACCTCAGCTTGTATTTTCCGTTCCCTGTCGTCGTCACCTGCCGAATTGATAAGTAAGACTGAACATCTATCAGGGATGACTCACTTAAAATTCCCTGTCGTAGCTCGCTTGTCGCCCGTTCGAGTTTAGCAATGGCGCGACGGGTTTCAACAGTAGTTTGAACTTCGTCATTGCTCTCTAACCTATTTCCAACGAGATAGCGTGCACGTGCCACATAGTCTTGTGCAGAAGACAAGCGGTTAGGACGCATCGCTTCTAATTCTTGCCCCTCTTCACCCTCCTCGCTCTCGCCATCACTTGCGTGCGGAATCAGGGATCCGTCATGAGCAAGATCGTACATCGCACCATCAGGTTCCATAAAGGGGAGAGGGGGAAATAGCCTACGGCGCATGACACGGACCCAGCGTCTGCGACGTACCCACGTATTCGTAGAGGAGGGAATGAAAGGAGTGGAACCACCGCTGCTGACACGCCCATGGTTTCGTGACGGGGAGGACAGACTAGTTGTCGCGGCCCCAGTGCCGGACAAAAGGCGCACAAGCTGTGACGGGGGCTCAGATAGCCAGGCTTCGTCTGGAGTGTTGAACCTCTGCGCATACTGCCAGCCACCATCGGGGCTCACCCTAGGATGGGTGTCATCAATAACCCAATCGGATCTGTGAACGAGTTGTTTCATACGAACGCCCAACCTGAAGCCAATACACACTCACAGCCAAAAGTGGCTTCGCTCGGCGCCTTCTAATATGGGTGTATCCCGGTGTGAAGCATTTGGCAATACATATGGATCTGATGCAAGAGGAAGCTGTACATCACTACGCCACGAGGCCACCAGTTTTGCCCCCGTATCTTCGTCCGGAGAGGGAAGCTTCAATTCAAAAGGCGCAGGACGACCGTGTCTTCCAAGCCCGGATGTAGAAAACTTGGCCCGTCCCCCTGAAACTGCAAGTGTTTTCAAGCGAATATCGAGACGTTGGTTTTCGTACAGGACCAAAGGTACGGTGGTGTGCACACACAATGGATTGTATGATGCAGTAGTGTCCCGCCATCGTTCTACCTCGGCTTTTTGCAAGACCTGGCGGTTCACATGAGATAACGTAGCATGACGATTGCATACACCAACCTCGCAAATCCACACTTCGAATACGGAAGCGGCGATATCATACGCTGCCTCACCCCAGTTATTTCGCACTAGCGGGTCTGCGGCTTGTTTGGATAACAGATACATCACTACCGGAAGATGGCCTTTTGAAGCCGCATTCACTACACGGAGGGTCATAAGGAATATCAAGGACAGATTTGGAAAGCGACCCACTGAGGGGAGTCCATCCTCCTTTGTTGCGAAGATTGACACCACGTATCCCATTCACCTCATTTGCGGCTCTACCACTTTCACAGAGCCACCGTACAACATCAAGGTACCCCTGGAAAAAAAAAGGGTGAGGTGTCCTCTGGAAACCGCTCGAGAGGCAAACTACCTTTGAGCAAGCGTTATGCAACGCAGTCCATCCATCTGCATCACGGGCGTGAACATCTGCCTTGTTCGCCAACAGATACTGAATGATTGAAATGTGACCGTTTAAGGCAGCCTTGTGTAGAGCAGTCTATACAGGAGATCAGAAAAGGACAAACCGAACGAATGGAGGACAGTGACCTCTCCTTCGCGGTCTTCCAAGTCTGGCATTGCTCCGCAGTCCTCGACGACTGGCGTGACACGGTTAAAAGGGAAGGCGTCAAGAATCGAACTAGGACTCACGCCACTTGACGATGTCGGGATATCCGCGACTTGCAGCAGCATGGAGTGCCGTAAAACCAGTGCGAGATGAAGCATCATTCGCTAATGTGAATGCCTCAAGGTCACCCTGGAGTGCGGTGGCAAACAGCTTTTTCAGTAGAACGAGGTCACCTTGAGAAGCCGCAGCAGACAAAGCCTCGAGCTGGGCGGGGGACGGATGAGACGGTGGCTGGGCTTGAAGTGGAGACGAAAGTAAACTTGGGGTTTCAGCCAGCGTGATTGACCCCACTGCAGAATCCTGAGGAAGAGGTGAATGCTCTGGCGAATCAGCGGGTACTGCCTGAGACAGTGCGGCGCCCACGGAATTGTCGGGGTAGACAAACTCCTCGTCCTCTTCTTCGACGCCGTGTTCGACGCGGTCACTGACTTGGTGAACGGGATAGGTAAAGACCTCTTCCTCGTCACTCTCTGCCGGAGAAGCAGCATCAGTTGGGGTCGTGTCCGACAACCCAGACCTGGTTGTTCGGGTGAGAGGAGAAGGGTTGGATGTATGCATGGGACACACTCTTCGATGGGACCAAGAAAACGTTTGGCCATGGTGGGACGTGCAAGATGCCCACTTTGGAAGCGCAACAGAAACTCGCGGTGCGGGAACAAGCTGCCAAAAACAATGATGATTCCTTGCTCGTGGCCCGTCGGGTCGACCCGCACGAGGACCCTCTGAAAAGCACAGACAGACAAGCCCTGGCTGGCTCTGTCCGATACACGGCGGAGGGCACATGGATTTCGTGGTGTGCTCTCGTGGTCCCCACCACGCAGGCGGGACTGAGGCCTGAGGGACGTAGTTACATCAATGTTGACGTATACCGAGGCCGTCGTGTGCCATCTCCCTCCTGGCCAGGAAAAAGAATGTCTCTGGTCGCGTTTGTTCGGGGCCAGCTGTGCCCTCTTGCTCGAGGGACATTCCGCCCGTTCGTCCGCGTCAGCACTCGCCCAATCTCAGACTCAACAATGACCGCACCCGCGCCCAACGGCAACCGCTCCCATCTCATCCCGTTTTCATCTCGTCTCCTTGGCGGGCGCGCCCTGGCCCAGGATGTCTGGTCGATCTTCAAGTGCGTTCGCCAACGTGCGCATCCTCACCCTCCTGATCTACTTCCCCAGCGCCGCAAACCTCCCTTCCGATTGCATCAACCTTGGTCAGGGATACATGAACTTTCCCCCTCCCCCGTGGATCATCGACGCTGCAGACCAGGCGCTGAGGCAGACCTTGTCCAACCACTATTCTCATCCAAAGGGGCGCTTGCGCTTGCGCCAAGCCATCAAGAACTTTTACGAGCCTTCCTTCAACCGGTCCCTTGATGTCGAGTCCGAGATTCTTGTCACCAGTGGTGCTAACGAAGGTGTCGTCCTTGCTGCGGTGTCTCTCCACTGTATTTAATCTCTCTCAGGCCAATACTCCGTATTCACCGCGTTCTTGGAGCAGGGTGACGAGGTCATCATGTTCGAGCCCTTCTTTGATCAGTACCTTCCATCGGTCACCTTCAACGGCGGAAAACCTGTCTATGTCCCGTTGCATCCCAACTTAGAGGGTGAGAAGCCAAACAGCAGCGAGTGGAAGATCGACTTTGATGAATTGCGGTGTGTCAAATTCACCTCACCCCTTTCCTAGTCTCCAACCGGTTCACAGCCGCTCCATCACTCCCCGGGCCAAAATCATTATCATCAATACCCCCCACAACCCGGTCGGCAAGGTTTTCTCTAGAGAAGAACTTGAGAAGATTGCTGCCATCGCGGAAGAATTCAACTTGCTCGTCATGTCGGACGAAGTGGTGCGCAAATCTCATCTCATGTTGTTCTTGAACGACTGATCTTTTCACCGCAAGTACGACTGCCTTGTCTATGATGGAAAGCAACATGTTCGCTTCGCGACTCTCCCTGGCATGTGGGACAGGACTGTCACGGTCCTCTCGGCTGGGAGTGAGCGAGCTGTTTATTGTCACTGGCTGTTCGACGCTCATACTTTGTTTCAACAGAGGCTTTCGCTGCCACCGGCTGGCGTGTTGGCTGGCTAATCGGCCCAGAATCCATCATCAAGCCCACTCTCGCAGCCTGCACTCGGATCGTGTTCTGCAGTAATTCACCGTTACAGGAGGCCGCGGCAGGCGGACTGGAACAAGCGAGGTCCCGTGGATTCTTTGAGAACCAGGTTGCGGAATACCAAGAGAGGCGCGACGTTCTACTCTCTGCATTCGATAGGGTCGGCTTGAAGTATAGTCTGCCAGAGGGTACATACTTTGTCCTTGTGGTGAGGTCGACAGAAAAAAGTCGGCGATCCGTTCTTGACCTTGTTACGTCCTAGGACATATCCAGAGTGAAGTTCCCGGAGGACTACCCGTTCCCAGAATCTCTGCAGGGGAGAGGAAGGGATTTCAAGTATGTGACGTGTTACGGGTCCATTTACGTCACTCACACCTGTAAGGGCTTGTTGGTTCATAGCCACGGAGATTGGTGTCTCTTCCATTCCTGTTAGCGAGGTGAGTCTCCGGACACGTGTCCTTGATCACCCTATTGACCTCTCCAGTTTTACTGCGAGGAGCACTGTAGCATTGGCGAGAATTATGCCCGCTTTTCCTTCTGCAAAGACACAGACACGCTCAGGCAGGCCGGGGAACGCCTCCAGTCCTTAACCAAGTACATCGCCTAGATGGGCAGCCCACAGCATCCTGTAGAACTGAATTTATTGTCAGTATATAACGCGTGTACAACTTCATAACGTATTATGGGTGGTTCGAATCTCGTGTCTTGCTCCTTCATGCATACGCCGATCAGACTTTTGGAGCCGTACGCGCGTTGCCTTTGAGCACTCATGGAATTGCACGAGAGCGCTTCTGGAACATGTATTCACACAGTTCCTCTATGATAGTTAACTACCCTCAAAGGCGTCAATTACGCGCGAAAGTGCCTCGCCCTCAGAGGTGTCAGGACGAAGGCCGTAGTAGGTCGGGTTCGTCATCATCCTCCGAGCGAGGAACGTGAAGGAGAGCAGGTCCACCCCATCCTGCTCGTTACGTATCGTGCCATCTCTTGCCCTTTCCTGATACCACTTTTCCAAGACCTCTGTTTCCAGCAGCTGCGATTCCAACGGTAGTCCGTCTTCATTCAAGAACTTGCTGAACATCTCCATAGCTTCTGTCGGACAGAACAACACAAAATGACCAGTCCCATCTTGTCGAATCGCACGGCTTTGCATCTGCACAACCTCCACGATAGCGTAATCTCTCAGTCGGCGTTCTGGGCTGCCGGGCTCGCCTTGTATATATTGAGTGCCCATGACCACGACGAGCTCCGCGTGCACCGGAAGACTCCAGCAGGCCTCACGAGGCACTATCAAGAGTTTGACAACTCCTTCTGTGAAGAGTTCGAGAATCAGCCTGCGGTCCAGTTTTGAAATTCCGTGATGAAACACTCCGACGCCCCGCGACACAAAGTTCACCAGCGTTTCGTCTTGAAGCCTCGCAAGGTAGTCTTCGACGTAAACAGAGGAAATGGATTCTGGGATGAACCCCCTCTCGGAGAACGAGGTCAATGCACGCTGGGTGATCAAGTCCTGTGCTGCACTTTGACAGTGTTTGCGAGAGGGGACAAACACGATGGTGGAATCGCCTGTGTGGATGCCACAGATAGCCGTGTAGACCGGTTTCGCAAGCGCCTTAAAAAGCGCGCTGGAATGGGGAATTGTGTACGGCTGAATGGAGCACGTCAGAGGTTGCTCACGATCCCTAGGTAGGAAGCTGTGGAGTCCCATCGGCTCGACATCTAACCACGTCGCTAGATCCGTGGGGTCGATGAGTGATCTCGTGAGCCCAATAGTACGGCTCGGAAAGCGTTCCGTCGCGTGTTTCACGAGAGCGATACCAAGTTCGTATAGAGCATCCATTTGATCTAGATTCTCATACAGAATAATCCTGGGATGACTTCGAATTGGAGTCAGACCAGAGAGACGAAATTTTTCAAGGAGATTCGTTGCAGTGGTAATCCTTATCAATTTTCCATTAGGTGGGCTGAACAAGTTGGTTCCGGTCGAGTACTCCAGTCCGATGCCAATCGCACTCGAGATAAAGCGCAGTTCTGACATCGTTTTTATGGCCGCATTGTTGTTCCGGTCAACAATAAGGGCCCAGGATGGTAAGGTTGATTCAAGCAGTGTGTTCCTACGGGTCATTCATACTACTGGCGAGAGAACATGGGGCTGTTCGTACCAAATGACTATGTGTGCCAGAAAAGACTTTCCGCAACCCGCCGGGGCAGCGATCAGGGTGTTCAACTTTGTGTTCAAGAGAGTCCAGAATGCCTGGGTCTGAATGGCGTTGAATTCGCGAAAGCGAGAAAGGAGGTTGTTACGCAGCACGGAAAGGCGTATGACAGAAGGAGGGAGGAAACCAACGTCCACCCGTTGTGTATGGGAATGACAAACCGAGGGCATGGATATACCATCCAGCTGTACAGGTAGTTCATTGTCCGCGCCTAGCCATCTGTCGGAAATGAGTCGAATGGTAATTGATGGCGGTAGGGTATCTGCAGACATTGAGATTGTGAATTCTACGTCTAGAGAATGTGTTGATTCTCGAAGAGAGATCTGTGCCAGCTGAAGTATTGCATTCTCTTCATGATCTTCGACCCATAGCAAAAATGGCTCAACAAATCCATGCACTTTGGTGTTCCAGTCGAAGGTACGAGTAACAGTGACGACAACCTTCAAAATATAAGGACCAAGGGGAAGTAAAGAATAAGCTAGTTCGAGAGAGGGGAACTGTTTGGCTGCGGTCAGCAACGCCTGACCTTGGTGCTCATTCAGTCGAATGAGATGTCCTAGTTCGGCGGCTGACATCGCGGCAAGCTCTATAGGATGGTACTCCGTGCGCGACTCGTCAAGGCCATGTAGGATCTCCGCCTTCAAGTTGAATTGTTTCAGCGGTTCCTCATAAGGCCACATACGCTTTTCAATGGCTTTGCTCATCCCCATAAGCGTAATTGTCGCATTGGCCCATTTTCGGCTGATGGCAATTTCAAGTAGAGCTCGCACAATACGGCCACCATTCTGAGCAACATATGCCGTGTCCGACACCAATGCGAAGTCTTGAATGGGAAGGTTGGAGACGAAACTTTGCAAAAGTATATTGACCTTTCCCTGGCTAGTGTCGGTGCCACCCTTGACCTACGATTAAATCCTTGAATGGGTGCAAGTATGTCTACTCACGCGAACATCGCAGGGGATAAATGCTATCAACTGTTCCAGCTCCTTGGTCTCTGACTCTCTCATTTGGATTTGATTAAACTGGGGCATCGCCGCTTCTACATCCTGATCTGTAGATATCTGAAGAAATGGCGTACCTCGGTACTCTTGCTGAGCATGGCCAAAACATCCGCTTCGGTCATTCGAGGCCTGAATAATATTCGAAAGATCTCCATTGACTGGTGGCGAATATAGTACTTCGCCGCTATCCGTCCAACGTCCTTAATAATAAACGTATTGGCATCAGGATCAAAGTCAATCATGGACAAATCTGCCAGCTTGCGTGCTGCTGACAAGATCAGCTCTGTCCCCTCGTCAAGAAGCGGGTTGTCGTCGGTCAGTGTTCCTCCTGAAACTTATTCCCTGACATCAGTTGTATGAACCGATCCTCAAGATCTGCCCTTACTGTAATGGCCACGGTTTTTCCGCATCCGGACGAAAAGATACGTGTATCCAAGCCAGCGGACGCCTTCTGCAACGTTGGCCACAGTCCCAAGAGCAATCTCCGCATTCAATGCATCCACCATGCCCAATTGGAACCTGAAAACGTGAGTGCTGAATATCCGGTGCGAAGATATGAGGAGTACAGACTAACTGCGATTCAATTGCTCTCTGACACTTCTGGTCAGCATGTGCATCGATGGCTGCAGTCAAAGTTCCTTACCTGCGAAGAAATGGCATCAAGATAGTGTGCAAGTTTGTCCTCCGTGGTACAAATATACCCTTCACCACTGCTTTCCAAGCCTGGACGTCCAGCACGACCGAAAATCTGTAGGACATCCAAAACAGGAAGGTCCACGAATGAACCTTTGCCGCTGTCGTATACTTGCGTGCCTTTAATGATGACTATGGGACTTTGAGGTCACCACATAATAACCTTGATTCATTACACACCTGCATGCGCTGGTAAGTTGACCCCCCATGCCAAGGTGGCAGTACAACATAAAACCTTGTTTGGCATCAACCTAAGTCAAATTAGTTACCGATTGCACGTACCTTAATTGCTCTCTCTTGAAACATCTTTTCCATCAAGTTACGGTCGGATCGCAACATCCCGGCATGGTGGATACCGAAGCCGTCGTCAAAAAGTTGCTTCATCTCCATGTTGCGTGACTCGCCAATGCTCCTGCGGAAGACGGTCCACAGCGGGTGGTCTTGACAACTGTAGTCATCTAACGTACCCTCTATGGTAGCAGCATCCTTGAGTGCACGCGCTGCGATGACCGTTTCTTTACGTGCATGAACAAACACCATGATTTGGTGACCCTGGCGAACGAGTTCTGACACCTTCTCACACGTGACACGGTCGAGATTCTTCTTGGACTGTGGGCTCCTGGGATTGCCTCTAACGCCAATGAAATGTTGTTCTAATGGAACTGGTCTGAAGGATGTGTCGAAATAGAACAGACCAGTGAATCGAGAGACACTAGTTGAATCAAATTCAAACAATGAAACATTCCACCCTCAAGCATTACTGACCATAGGAACTCAGCAACATCGATGTAATTTGGGAGAGTAGCACTCAAACCCACGATCCGGATCATAGATTGACTGGATTCGACCTGACGAGGGTTTAAGGTCTCTCACAAGGTTCATCATCCTGTGACTGACCTGGCGCAGAGTTCGAGCGACGATGGTCTCGATCACAGCGCCTCGTTCCTCGTTGAGAAGATGGACCTCGTCTATAATGAGAAGTTTCAATTTCTGCGGCGGATGATCAATTGTGATGAGTTGCTGAAATGGAATCGAAGAAAAGAACATACCGACGCAAGTTCCCCCTCCCCTGTTGGCTTCCGGGTGACCACGTCCCACTTCTCTGGCGTGGTAACGATAATCTGAGTCTCCGCAATCTCAGCCTTCGTGAGCTGCATGTCGCCTAGGCAAGCAAACTAATCTGTTTAGCGGAGTACCAAAGGCGCATAAAAGATACGGACCAGTTAATTCTCTGACCAGTATTGACAACCACTTCAGTCTTTTTCCGAGTTTTTGGACGATTTCCGAGGCCAATGCTTTCATCGGGGCTCTTTTTGTCCTGTCGTAAGGGTACTTGGGGCGATAGATTATTTGAACTTACACGTATATAATCTTGAAACTGTCACGATTTATGGATGTCCGCAGAGCTGATCCCAGAGCAATAGGTGACCTATGCTGTCCCAGGACCCGCAGGATGGTCAGCATAGCAACATCAGTTTTACCCTTGTTTAGAAGTCATTATCTTGCAACGCATCTAATTAGCAGACTACTTACCGCACCAGTGGGAGCTGCAGGAACCAATTAAAGACTGGGGAGATCGGTAGAACCTAACGCTCACCGCAGATGAGCATGTTTTCGTTGGAGCGGTATGCAGTAGGATAGACTATGGATTGTATCCTGTTCAGAGATGTATATCCCTGACAGAGTCAGATATGAGCCGTCTTGAAAAAAACCGATGAGCAAAACCACTTGCTGGAAATGATCCTCGAGCGAGCTCATCGAGTTCAGAGACGAGTATAAGACGTTCGAATTCTCGCGGCGGGACCGTCGTAGCCGGTGGTATGACCACTTCTTCATAATCCTAGAGACAATGTAAGACGAGGCGGGAATGGTGAACTCCCAAAAGGCAACCTCGTGATCCTGCCTTGTAGTCCCAATTGGTAGCATATATTTGCTTCCGTACTGTGAGAGGATATTTCCGCCACTGGTGTTAGACCAGGAAGTATAGACATGGGGGAGAACTTCGGGTGCTTCTTGCTGATGAATGTCAGCATGTGGCCAATTCTCTTGGAGAACAAAACTCACAGCCGTTTGAGTAAATAGGGGCCTAGCCGAATTGGCCCTCAACGTCTCATCGACACGACGCCGAGCGTCTTCTGGCGCAAGACTGATCTGTATTCCGGCTGACAAGGTTCGTCGAGGGATGTGACGCGATCAAAAAAAAAACCCTTACTCGCCGACTGATAAATGAGGTCATTTTCTCCACGCTCCTTTCTCAAGTTCAAGTGAAAAAAGAGCTGTAGAAGATATGTACACGAGTGAGACAGGATGGAAGCAAACAGTACTCACTTCTTTTGCGATAGCACGGCGCGATCTCAGCAAGTCCGTGACCAATTCGATCTGGTCAAAGCCCACGGCCTCGGCAACTTCACCTGAGATTTCATCATCCGTGCGTGAGCTGGAGAGCAGGTCCGCCAGGATCTGCAGTGTGTGTGCAGTGTTGGGCTTACTGCTTTATCTGGCGTTTCAGCTACTCAAGGGGCTGATCTGGAAGAGGACGTACTCGAGCAACCTTTGATAGACTGTCTTCGCAACGGATGATTCAATGTCCCCAGCAAAGAGATTCAGAACGCTAGACCACGGCTCATCCACTGGTTCATCTTCGGCGACATGAAACAGTCCATCTAACCATTCGAGCGCTCAGTGTGTATGCATCCAGTTCGACACGAACACTTGCGTACCATCGTGGTGGAATGCATTGGGACTGATGGGTCCTGTTAGCATCGATAACGACTATCGAGAGTGCAAGTTCGTGCACCTAGTCCACTCGGCAAGGGCCTGTACACTCGAGTCAGAGCCTGTATCTCGAGAAGTGGTCAGAGAGTCGAGATGGTTTGCAAAATCGGACATGAATGTCTGAGTCGAGACGTGCTGACTGCCAGTCAAACTCGCTGGCAAGAGCACCGGCAAAGTTGCGGCGTGGGACGCCCCCAAACTTGTCTCACTGATGTCCATCTGCGCCTCATCGAACCATGTCAGCCAAGGAGCGCGAGTGCACTTTATCGTGCTGTAGCTCTCACTTGGTGTTCGTCGATCGTTCCGTGGTATGGATCATACGACCCCACGAGGACAAGCGACCATGAGATCGGTTCACCGACGATACGTTCTGATATTTTTGATATCGTAGCATCAGACACCTACTAAGGCAAGGCACATCTACCGCCTACAATTCCTGGCGAGCAAAGTTGGCTTTCCACCGTAAGAATGCCTCTACCGCCGGATGGCAGTCTTATAACTTAAGCTTCATTCATTAATATCCATTATTCAGTGCGCACACTCCACTGGATTGGGATTCTTTGGCCGGCCAGCTAGGGAAGTGAACGGTCTGCCCGGACTAGGAGAAGGCTGCACACCAACATTCATCCAACACCATCACCCAATCTGTCAGTGCGTCGTAGAATTCTCCCGGCTAGACTTGTCAAAAGATTGCCCTTCTGCACGCCTACCAGATCGGTGAGGAAGAGGCAGCGTGTTCTCCCTTTGTTTTCGAGTGAGGATTTGGGTGCAGAACCTGAAGGAACCAGTGTTGGTGAAAAAAAAGGAGCGATCACGCGTAGGTGTTTTCATAGACTGTCGCGCATTTCCCTCACGAGTGTTACTTCCCGGACTGCAACAAATCATTGGCATACAAATCGACCTGTCAACATTTTCCCTTTCCAACTCACCCGAACATTTAGTGATAGGAAACCGTGCTCGCGTGCACTGATCGTAAATTTCTTGAGCTGGGTATCCAATTGTGGCGACGGGTATTGACGCTAACGAGATCTACTTATTTGGCCGGTCGGGAGCTACTCGCTATCCCGCACAAACGGTTCTACCTTGAGCCGGCAGTTGAGATGCATATCAGTCGCCCGCCATCCAACGCTTGGTCGCGCACTACGGACAACACGAGCGACAAAGGACCAATCTCCACTCACTATTGACCGTCCTTTGTCGCTACATACACTAGACGCGGCCCGGACGAGACCCGATTCAGACCGGGCACCTCTGTTCTATGCCCCATAGGTACATTATCTGCAGGCGGAAAAGGAGTATCGACAGACGTTAATGGCATCTGAAGGAGTGAGCTAATCCAAGTGTTCAAGTCTGACGACACGATCAAGGTAATGATCGAAAAGTAGCGAGCGTTTGGTTGTCGCGTGAAATCAGGTGCTATGAAAGATGCGTGCTGCTGGCGCGGGACTACCCCCAACCATCCCATCGCCCGTACTTTCGATACTCCTGCAGGACCAGCTCACGATTGCTCCTTCTCTCCCTTTCCCGCTCCTTGCCTTTACCCTTGTCGGGAAGAGACGTGACGGACGAGGTACTAGAAGTTCGTGGACGAGGCTCTGGCGACGACTTCGGGGAGGACGCAGCCTCAGGTGGCGATGTTTGGGCTTCCTTGAGAGGTAGTGCGAGTCGGTACCATCCGCCACTGTAGGTTAGAACGACGAGCTGGAACTCGGGCGCGGCCCCAGGTAGTTCAGACGCAACTGTAATCCAGCCAACAACACATTTCTCGTCAGCAGCGATATCAGTGTGCGAGGAGCGAACGGAGGACGTCGAGGACAGTGAAATGTGAGCTGCTTGTGTGGGTATTCGATACTGTGCGTACGACCATTCCGAGTCAAAGTACTTGGGTAATGGCAGAAAGGGGGTAAGTGGCGACAGAGACGACTGTCGGTTTCTGCATAGCAAAAGTCAGCCGACTAGTGTCAGACAATATAACCGACTCACGATGCCCTGGACGAGACGAGAGAGAACACATGGACGGTGCCCTTGTCACTCCATACACCTACCTCCTTTTCATCCGGTCGGAAGGCGACCCCATAGATCTCCGCCGTATCTGCCCCTCTACGAAACTCCCGCAGAAGCCTCCCAGAGGTAGTGTCCCATATCCGAACAAGTGTCCCGCGGGTGGATGTGGTGGCCAGTAACCGGCCAGACGGAGGCAACGAAAGCGTCGTCAGGGCTGACTCGTGGGCCGCGATCATTGACACAGGGTGTTTCAGTGGCGGCGGCGGGGGTTTGGATGGAAGTACGGACGGCGGTGGGCCGAGGGGGGTAGGGGGGATGCAGGGAGGTAGATGCACGAGTTGCACATGCCCCATCTGCCTACCTGGGATCGCAAGCAACGTCGCATAGGCCGCCGTAGCCATTGCAAGGATCCCTTGAGAAGGACGTGAGCCTCGTTATCGCGAGCATCCCGGGGCTGAGTACCTCGAGCATTGTCACAGGTGTCGTACTCTGCCTTTCTGGCGACGGTGTCGTGCACCTCGAAGACGACGACTCTCCGTCGTAGGGCCACCGCGAGCCAGCGGCGTCGACAAGCAATTCCACGCACCCGCTCTCTGAACTCGAGCTCGGCGACTTCCACCCCCGCGGCGTCGTCCCACAGAATCACCTTGTTCGGCGGATACAGCGGGCTGCGACCACCACCAAGGAGGAAGAGGAGCGACGACGTGTGGCAAGGCACAGCGGCGGCCAACGTCCCACCGGTGAACTCTGTGGACGACGTCAACGCTCGAGGGTGGCGGCGAGACAGAGAGACATGCCTCTCTTGCGAAGTAGCGTGAGGGGCCATGTCTGATAAACAGCAAAGCCAACAGGCGTCGAGACAGTGAATATCTGACAATCCGCGTCAAACTGGGCATCGAAGATCTGGACGGGGTCGGTAGGGGTAATGGAGTGTCGAGCGAGGTTCATGGAGTGTGAGAGGCAAGCACGACTGCAACAGAGCCATACGAATGGGTTACGAATGACCGAGACTTCTACATGAGAGGCCCTGGAGCAAGGGCAACATAACACTACACAAGACAAGAACCCGACGGGACAGACTCGGGCAACACGATAGTAACAGACGGACTTGGGGCATAGATAAATACAGAAACCCGGGTGGTATATAAATATTCAGCACGACTCGGCACCACCACTCAACCTCGAGCAGAATGTGCGACCGCCGCAGGGACGTATGGTGTCGCGTGATAGGCAGAGTGATGGGTGTAGGCAGAGGCATGTGAGGTCGCACGAGGCACACTCTCGTTGGTGTCGTCCCAAGCCTTTGGTGGTCGCAGGCCAACACCGGCGAGCTGCTGGCGAGCAGCCTTGAATTCGAGTTCTTCTGCCTGATTCTGAGCAACTAACGCGGCTTTGGCCTCTGCCTGTCTCTGAAGCTCGGCGTCGGACTCGTCGGACAAGTAGTCTGTGAATGCACCATCCGAGATGACGGTAACGTCGGACAACGAGCCGTGGGAGCTCCCACTATCGCTGCTGCTCTCAGAAGAGCTGCTGACGTCGAGGGACGCCATGGCGGACTCCAAGGAGGACCTTTTGGATGAGAGCGTTCGGCCGAAGGGTGTGTCTTGGGAAGATGTTACGTAGGGATCTGCATGTGACGTTTGTAGGGCCGGAGAACACTGGTTCTGCGTGGCGGAATCGGCAGAGGGTCGTGATGGGGAATAGGAGGGGGCTACGGAGGATAGAGAAGGCCGAGCTGTTCCGTTGCGACGGGAAAGAGAGCCGTCTTGATCGATGTGTCTGCGTGTAGAGGGAGCGCGTGACTTGTCTTTGGTGCCTTCGGTATATGTCTGGCGACGGGAGAGCGCGTAGTGATCGGGGGCAGGGGCGGAGGAGCGAGGAGTGGTGCCCGCTAATGCGGCACCCTGTGGGACGGGACTGCCGCCGGAACGACCGCGGGAGGGAATAGCCATTGGCTGGGTCTTTGAGGAGAGGCAGGATTTGCTTGATGGACCACTGGTGCTATTGCGACGATCCAAGGTGGGCAGAACTGGCTGGTGTTGGGATTGTGCGCGAGCGGAAGAGATGATGGGAGGGAGGGGGCTGCCTCTGGAGAGGATCGCGTCGAGGACAGACTTTATCTCTGGAGGCATGGGTACGCTGTGGACTATGCTGACGGTGGGCCAGTCTGCGGGCTGGATGAGACGGTGCTCGCTTTGGGTGGGGGGCCGGCAGCAACCAGGCCAACCATGGTTGTTGTACACGGTGAGTTTCGGGTTTGAGCGAGCCCACTGTGACGGAAGGGGGTGAGGACGGACGGGATCGGAGGAGAGGAGGGGAGTAGACCTTGCAGTAACCACAGCCGTTGAAGGACTTTACTGTGGAGGGGTGGGATGGGATGGGATGGGACGGAAGGGGGGTGGGAAGAGGGACGGACCTTCGGCATTTTTGAGATGGACGACGTCGATGCGAGGGTGGTTCGCTCTGTTGTAGCAGACCTCACGAAGGTGTGGACAGCTACGGGGGTGTGAGTGTCGGAGAGGGATACGGGGGGCAGGAGTACCGAGCAGCGCTGGGCTTGAAGACCATGCACATTGGACATGGCACGGCAGAGATGTCGGCGGCAGCGTTGTACTGGTAGCACATTATGGGGGAGGAGGAGGAGCAATACCTGCGGTGGTATTCTTATAGCATGCTAAATAAGGTCCTCTCCTGCTCGTCCCACCATCATCGACAATGGGGAAGTCCCACTCAAAACTGACTGCAGAAGAGCTCGCAGACCTCCAGAAGAACACCTACTGTAAGCCCCGTCCCCGCCCATCGCGCCCATGCTCACCCTTGTGCCCAGTCGACAAGAGAGAGCTGCAGCAATGGTGCCCTCTGCGTCCCGCCCACCGCCCACTCTGCTCTGACGATCGTGCAGGTACAAGGGCTTCCTCAAGGACTGTCCGTCTGGCCAGCTCGACAGGTCCGAATTCCGTCACATATACAAGCAATTCTTCCCGTTCGGTGACCCGGGCGAGTTCGCAGACTACGTCTTCAATGTCTTTGACGAGAACAAGAACGGGACGATCGACTTTAAAGAGTTCATCTGCGCTCTCAGCGTGACGAGTCGCGGTCGCTTGGACGAGAAGCTCAAGTGTATGCCCCTTTGGTCGCCATCGTCCCCATCTCACCCCTCCCACAGGGGCATTCCAGCTTTATGACATAGACAAGGACGGCTTTATCACCTACGATGAAATGCTGCAGATCGTCGCTGCCATCTACAAGATGACTGGCCAGATGGTCAAGCCGCCCGCTGATGAAGACACGCCAGAAAAGGTTCCTGTTCCTCTTTTCATTTCCTGCCCCACCTGACCCCCGTCTTCCCAGCGTGTACACAAGATTTTCACAAATATGGATCGAGACAAGGACGCAAAGCTTACGTATGATGAATTCGTGGAGGGCAGCAAGCAAGATCCAACTATAGTTCAGGTAGGTCGCGCCCGGCCGCATGGCCCCATTCTATTCGCCCCGGCTGACCCATGTGATCGATGCCATACAAGGCCTTGTCTCTCTACGATGGCCTAGTATAGGATCACACGCCCACATACCTTATCTCACTTGACGCTCACGAAGCGGTCTCACGTATCACTATCTCTCCTTAATTGGCACTCGCAGCGGAACAGGCTGTCGTCGGACTTGGATACGATCTCTCCAACGGTGTACATCTTCAATCATGTAACGGTACCGTGTTGCTCCTAGACGCTACTATACTGTACTGTTGCTACCCCCTGCTCGGAGCCAGCTTTCCATACTTGCCAAGGATCTTGATATCCACGTCTTCCCCTGCCCAGCTGTACAGCCCTTCCGCAAACTCCAGATTGTCCCGTTCCGCCTTGAACAGCTTGGCATAGTCCTGCGGCTGTCCTGCCTGTGCAGGTCCCGTTGCCGCAAACGGCGACATCGCCATGTCACGCGTAGAATCAGCAGCTACCCGCCGGGGCGCTGCGCATCAATATTAGTGCTTGAGACCACGGGCCAAAGCACGCACAATTATCACCGCCGAGGATAAGGCGGTAGAGCCCATTCAGGCCGAAAAAGTTGAGAAAATACCACGACAATGAGGATACCCACCGGACGTCCATGTCGGGTGTTTCAATGCCGCGCTGAAGCATGGACTTGAATCCGAGCGTCAGGGGAAAGGGCAGCTTGACTGTTTCAAAAAAAATCAGTAACAGGCAACATCAGACTAGCCGTGTCGCACTTAGGACAAATCCCTGGAAGAAAAAGTTGATCCAGCCCATGATGACCATTTGCGGTACCATCATCACCATCTGCGTCTTCATCCCGGCCATCATCCCGTCCATGGCGGCAGGGTCCGAGAAAGGGTTCGATGCAGACAAAGCCGAGTCACCCTTGGGTGGACCATCTTTGAGATATGCACCAGCCTTGAATGCCTCGGAAAGGTTCTGCGACATCGTCTTATAGTATAATGGTGGTATAGGCGATTTCGCAGACGTGGCGCGGAGTATTTGAGATCTCGCAAGAGCCCGCCTGGATGTACGCAGCATTATCGAACAATGGCACCAAGACATGGCAGACGGACACACTGCTCACGAAGTGCCGCACGAGACAGCTTCTTCGGTGTTGGCTGCAGCAGAAGTACGACATAGTGTCGGAGCACGCCAACAAGAATCTTGGAGTAAAAAAATGTGGTCAATGAACGGTGTCCATGCCTGTCAATGGGGACACGACTACCATGACGAGGGTGATTGGGAACAAGACCCAATCGCGTATTTGGGGGTCAAGATACAAAGAGACCCTGCACATCGACCCTTGTCAGTCTGGGTACAACGCAAAGGGACAGCCATAAGAACACGGACGGAGTGCGCGAGGACATGGCTGTTGGCGCGAGGCTTGCCTGCCTCTTTTGGTGTCACGTAGCCGCAGCAACGCTTTCACTGGCTCTACCATGGACAACTCTCCAACCGCACTTTTCGATACATACGAGCAAGATTTTCGTCAAATACTTGACAGCGTGCGCTCGAAGCTCGACGCAGATGGGAAGGATGAACGCGGAGGTGAGGCGAATGCACACGTTTCCCGTCCAAACACCACAATGTGTCCGAACAGAACAAAGGAGGACGGCTCTAAGACGAGTAGAGATGGAATTAGACGAGGCGGATGAGATGGCGTGTATCGTCCTCCTCGTGCCTCTCATTGGCTGACATATGTCCAGATCTCGCAAATGGAGATCGAAATCCAAGGAATACCCCAATCTCTCAGGCCCCAGTATCAGACTCGCCTCAGGACCGCAAAGGCAGAGCTTACCAGGTTTAAAAAAATGTCCAAGGATCTGCACGCCCAGTTTTCTCGTGTGGACCTTCTCGCGTCGCCCGGCAGGGCTGGCACGCCAACCTCGGACGAACCCTATGGTGCAACAAGCGACAGAACGAGGTTGTTGGGCGGTATTTCAACTTTGGAAGATGGAACCAGACGATTACAAGAATCTCAGCGAATCGCTCTCGAGACCGAGGACCAAGGTGCAGAGATTCTAATGAGCCTTCGTGCTCAGCGAGAACAAATCGAGAACGCAAGGGACACCGTAGGTTACGGTCTCCCAGACCTCTGGGCTCTTCGTTAATTATCTCCTAGCTGCGGACTGCAGACACAGCCATAGACCGTGCGTCGGGGACGCTGAGGAAAATGATCAGGAGGTGGGTTCAATTTCGTCATTTCCCTTCGTCAACTATGTCACTCTGACTGTTTGACTTAGGATGTATCAGCAGCGTGTAGTCACCGCCGCTATCATTGTCTTGCTTGTCCTGCTTATTGCAATCATCATATGGGAAAAGCTTTTCCGCTAGACCCCTTGTTTGTTTATTATATGCGCGTTGTCCATTATTGACTCACGGACAGTGTATTTATCATCTTCACATACCAGTTCTCTCTAGCTTTTTCAACATTGTCGCTCAAGTTCGGGCAAAGTTTTCATGCGGTGTATATAAAGCCGGACTCCTTTAATTCTTAAGAGTCGCTGTTATTGTGGCTTAAACGTTCTCTACTGTTTATCGATTTCACAAAAGCACGTTGCGCAGCCTTTTGTTGAAGTATCCCGTTTGTGCGGCCTTTGGCCCACATCGGTGACCGAATTGAATACCTTCGAGTTTCTTCCTATCCAGTCTGATGAGCATCGTCAAAGTGACGTTTCGCCGATAACCGCTTATAAACGTGTTCCATCGCACCTTTGGTGGCTTGACCAACTGCTCGTGCAGTGTTCGCTACCGCAGTTCTTCTCGCTGTCGGCAAGACACCGGAAGACGATCACTCATTCGTGGCCTGCGGTAAATATCTCACCGGGGAGTATCTGATTGGGGCATTAGTGAGACAGTCGGGACTATCGGCCGGCCCGCTGATGCCTTCCACCATTTGTGGCCCTTATTTAATATGCCGCCTATTACAGACACGCTCATCGACGTTTGGCGACTGTCATGTCATCATCGCAGCAGCTTACCTTTGGTTTCTGAATCAAACGTAACGGGAAATATCTTACGAGAAGTAAACGAAGAAACCAAAAAACGCGTACCGGATCAGGTAATCTGCGCGACGGTGTGATTCATGTCCTAATGTCTCATCGGTGCTCACATGGATGTCAAATCGAGTAAATAAAACACTGGGAGAAATGAAACAAAGACACAGCAGTTTACCTCTACACGGTAACGGCCTACATAGCTTGTCCGTACTCATGTGAACCCTGTTCTTCATGCCTTTGATACTGATGGTATGGATCCCCGTAGGATGCATAGTCATAGGCATACGCTGGCTGCGCATAATGACTCGGATAGTCCTGCACATCGCGAGTAACTCCTACTGTACCGTCACTTGGTGGCCGTAGCGCAGGGGTCTGCCTGCCTTGATAGACATCATAGGCGTCAGCAATGTAGTTCCCTGGCATCCCTGGGTGGCTATATGGCCCCGCTTGGTGGTAAGATATAGGGGCTGCAGCTGCAGGGAGATTAACTTGGCTGCTATAGTCATCGTCGTACGCGTAGCGTTGCGGTGCTTCCTCGTTAAAAGTAACCGAGGAAGGATTGTATTGCCCATATGCGCCAGGGGTCTGGTGAGAATATCCCCCATACGCAGGCATAGGGGGATAATCAGAGCAGTCGGCCCCTGCAGGATTTGTGTGATAACTTGGTGCCACACTCTTAGCATCCGAAGCGTAGTGATAGTCCTGGCCGTAGAGACTTGGGGATGGCCCTCGTTTGATCACAGAGGTGGCATCAACATCGTCATCATCGACAGAGAGATTTGGAAGTGTGGGTTGCGGTAAGGGCTTGGCTATCATCTCGCCCTTCTTGTTCTTGAGGTGAGAAAAGTCACCCATCGCCTCCTTCTTGGCAAGAACAGCGGCCTTGGCCAATCGTTCCTTGTTGCGACGTTTGATAACCTCGGCGATACGCTGAAGACCGGTTAGTTGCAAGTAGAATGTGCATAGTTGGAGACCCACTTTGTCTACTTTGTGGCAGACATATTCCTGGATGGTCGAGGGTTAGCCAATGTCTATCGGGTCCAGATACCAAATGGAACTTACCTTCAAATTCCCTTGGATGTAACAAAGGAGGGGAACATAACAGATTCCGGCGATAATCAACAGCAAAAGGGAACCAGCGAAGATGACAAACGTGAAAAGCGTCGAAACAGTCAGGGCGGACGTCGAGAGACTGTTATTGGCGAAATACTTCGACACGTCGTACCATGGGCCGTTGTTCTTTTTGGCGAGGTAAATACTGTATAACGTCAGAGCGTTGATTGTCTGGCGAGGACCATCAGACAAAAGTAGCCGCTTCCAACCTATACAGGGATGTCAGAGCCCAGGCGGAGATAATGACTCAAGCGACTTGCTCTTGAATGTAAAGAAAATGAAAAAAGCAAAGTCATCCTTCTTCTTGGTGGAGTTGCTGATGTGGTCAAAGAAGCAGAAATAGTCATATGAGCCTGAAAAGAATGCACTGAGTGGCGAATAGTGCCTGCTAATATCATCACCTACGGAGCGAATAGTAGTGGTTTGCCATCACGTTCGTGAAAGCATAAGAGATATCCCGACTAGCTATTATCTTTTTCGATTTGCGAGCTTCATATGCCAGCTGCAGAGATGAGGACACGGCAAGCAGATCGAGCGCACGACTTACTAATAGGAAACCAAAGATGATACACCCCACGAACAACCACTTGCCAATATTAAAAGGAATATAGAAACAACCATCCTGATGTTGACAGTCGTTGAATATTTGATTTGACCACGTCGAGGTGGTCAACATTGTGGTCGCCGAAAAGATATCAGAGATGTATACAAGAAATGATTTGAGGATGATGATGTAGAGCCACAAGTACCTATGTATGCCCCAGGTTAGACTGGAGTCGCAAGTAGAAAGAGTAGCCCCCCGCACAGGTGTACCGAGGTAACGACTCACTTTAGCCGCATAAAGAATCCATTGTCTGTGAATTCCCGTGTGTCGATAAAGTCAAACTACAAGAGTGCATTCTTTAACAGAAGGGTAAGCTGTAACCGCGCTACGGGTACCTTGTGGTCGGGAACGATTTCACGCTTCCATGCGGGGCCGGAAAAACACATCGTATTGGAACGGTGTAATAGATCGAAGAGTGATCAAGACAGCGAGCGAGTCGTCGGATATGGTGAGCAAGGATCGTTGGTGCGCGCGCGCGACACAGTCGCATGCAGAACGGAACCAAGCGCGCCGAAAGGAGGGTACAAAAAAGAGCGTCGACCAGTCGCTGAGGACTGTGGGGCACACCGTAGGGAGCGTCGTGGAGGTGGGGAACAAGGACGGGCAAGAGACAATTGAGGTAGGCCGTCAACTTGTCCTTGTCAGGGTAACGGACCCCAAATTATGTAATCACTCGTTCGTTCACATTGCAGCAAATGACGACCGTACAGAAAATCAAAGTATGTCGCTTTTCTGTGTAGGATCTTTCCTTCTTGACCCGTGTCGATCTCCGCAAGGAAATCGAAGATGAGATGGTAATTTTGAGCAATCTTCCGACGATACTTCCGTTCACCCAAGTCTGCAGGCTAGAAGTACGTCTGTATACCGATCTCCGTCCCCTTTGCCCGCCAAACGCATTCAATCCTAGCTCAAAAGAACAAGGCCACCAGCTACCACCTCGGTCAGCTCAAGGCCAAACTCGCAAAGCTCAGACGGGAGTTGATAGCACCATCCGGAGGCGGCGGCGGCGGTGGCGGAGGCCTCGGATTTGATGTAGCTCGAACGGGAGTAGCGTCCGTTGGCTTCGTCGGTTTTCCGTCCGTCGGAAAGGCGAGATTGATGATCCTTCTCAGATCTATCCTCATGCTGAGCCATGTACAGTCCACTCTCATGTCAAAGCTCACGGGAACGCACTCAGAAGTCTCAGAGATCGACTTCACCACCCTCACCACCGTGCCTGGCACCTTGAGAGTGCACGGTGCCCCAATACAAATTCTGGATCTACGTAAGTCCTCTGTAAGTCTCGAAAACCGACACTCAGCACCCCTTAGCTGGTATCATTGAGGGTGCGAACGATGGTCGTGGCAGAGGTCGTCAAGGTAAGTCATTTACACGCGCACTTGATGCCTTTTCGTTGATGGCCCGCTCGCTAGTGATTGCCGGTACGAGGCGAGACACAATTGCCCTACTTTGATCTCGTAAAGACTCATTTTTCCGTCGGCAGTTGCTCGGACGTGCAATCTCATCTTTATCGTGCTCGACGTTCTCAAACCTTTGGGTGACAAAAAGGTCATCGAAAGTGAATTAGAAGGCTTTGGCATTCGGCTCAATAAAAAACCTCCTGCGATCATTGTTCGGAAGAAAGACAGGGGAGGAATTGCAGTCACAAATACCGTCCCCCTCACGAACATTGATCATGACGAAATCAAAGCCGTTCTCAGTGAGTACAAGCTCAGCAACGCGGATGTCACCATTCGCGAACCAAATTGTACCTCGGACGACCTGGTGGATGTAATTGAAGGCAACAGGCACGTTTTCACACCTCTCCCATTCACAGCAACTCACAGAACAGACAGGATTTATATCCCTGCGCTCTACGTATGTCCTTGTCAATAACGTAGATCGAAGTCGTCTTGACTTGGAATCCACAGGTTCTCAACAAAGTGAGACGCTGTGCTTCACGGTTTTGTTGAGTCCATGACTCCCCCATTAGATAGATGCCATCTCCATAGAGGAACTTGATCTTCTGTAAGGGACTTACCATGAACTTCTGGATTATCTGATATTGTCTTCTAGATACAAAATACCAAACAGCGTACCGGTATCATCCAAGGAGTGGATGAACATCGACGAGCTGATTGAAAAGATGTGGGATTCCCTGGAGCTTGTTCGTGTTTATACCAAGCCACGGGGGCAGTCCCCAGATTACTCTGCTCCGGTTGTCCTCCGCCGAGGAAGGTGCTCGGTTGAGGACTTTTGCAATGCCATCCACAAGGAGATCGCGAAACAGATGAAATAGTAAGCTTCAGTTGGCGGTTCCCGCACACATCGTCATCATTATACTAAAATACCTGTAGCGCCATTGTGTGGGGATCCAGCGCGAAGCATGCACGAGGACAAAAGGTTGGCCTGGACCACATTCTTGAAGACGAGGATGGTAAGTCATGGCGATCTTCCCGAGGTCCCTACGTTAACCCATCCCGTCCAGTTGTCCACATCTCAAAGCGGTAGATTAAACAGATATAGCTTGCATTTCATCCAATCCTCGTGTGGGACGTGTGACTATTGTCTGAGATATATCGTACCTAATCGAATGAATGCCCATGCTAGACCAAGTGCACAGTATACGCTCGTCGTCATCAGGGGAAGGAATTCGACCTGAGGATTCCCGCCGAATACCAACGGAAAACCGGAAATGAATCCCAGCAACGGAACAAAGCCCAGTAAATACACGTTCTCTAATTGTTCAAGTACGACCCATGGTAAGGCAGTCGGGAACCTAATGGAACTCAAAAAGTTTTCACGAATTATGTCGGTTTACTTACTCGTAGATTTGTTTGTATAGCGGAACTAGTACCATGATGCCCCAGAGAAGAGAATAGACTATCTTGACCGGAGATTCTGTCCCAGAGTGAGGCTATTGTCGCTGTTCCACCGAAAGGGCTTACCACTAGGTGTGAATAGTAAGGGGAAGAGGGAAAATATCCCGGATATACTTGCTATCATATAAGTCTTGAAGTGGGCATAGTCATCTGTTGCGAGCAGGCTGGCAACCCATGAGACACGAGAAGCCTACACTGCTTGTAATTCATTAAAAACATTACCTGAGGGGGACAAGGACGAGTAGGATGGCTTTTTCATGGACGTGCCAACCAAACATGTATGAGGTATAACCACACAGCGTGAGGGCAGTCAAGAAGGACTTGTAGTTTGGTGACTTCCACAACTTAACAAGGAAAGCCTTGGGAAGGCGTCAACTATGACACCTACTTGACATATGGTCACCTACCGTCTGAAACAGGATCGTGATCACGAATGTATGGATTGGCTTGACAGTTGGGAGGACGGCAAAGGTAGTGTCACCAACAAGACCGCGTGATGCAGAAAGTATTCCTTCCTGGTTTACTACGAAGTTCGTGCCAAATCGCCTAGTGACTTCAATGTACAAAGTCAGTATATGGTGTCACGGAGGAGGGGTGGACAGGTACATACGCCGAAGGAGTACGCGATCTATCGCTGTTACTAAAGCCCATGCGTTTGGCGCCCAGTAGGCATGATTTAGACCACGAGTGAATGGAAAGAGACGAGATACAAGTTGCGGCAATTGCCCCATCAAGATGAACGGCCCAAGCGAGATTCCGAAGACCAGGATCACGGTATTCGCCAGCGAGATAAACTTTGTCGGGAGAATCTCACCAGAAGGTGACATACAGTGGGAACGCAGAAGGTAGATAAAATAGGCAGGCTGACCGATTTTCAACGAAAGGCAAAAAGTTAAGGTTGAGAACATACCGCAAGGTACATGTAGATGTGTTTAAAGTTGAGAAGGACAGAGAAAAGTAGGCCACTTGTCAAGTTTCTGCCCTGTGCGCGAATCAGACCCGAGTGTGCATGTCACCTCGACGAGAATATCCGCTACCTCGCGTGCCATGAGAATCGACCAAAGCAGAATTCCAAACATGAAGCCGTTGTATTGAAAGTGAATATGGTCGATGATCAGGAAACCTGGGTGGAAGAAGAGAGAGGCAGAGAGGATACGTTGTCGCGAAGGATCTAGAGCTCCACGAATGAATCTGGACCACGAGAATAACTTTGTGCACTATCCCATGGTGCTGGAACACAGACCTAAGCGACGCGGCCCCAAGGACAAGTTCAGTCAAAATCACAGTGGTTCGCTGGTATGCGACAACAGACCACGCGTCGTAGTTCAAGTTACGAAGGTTCACTATGTTTGGATCAACGAACGATGCCGGGATAGACATGAGTTTTTCAAAGTAGGCAAAGAGTGGAGGATAGTCGAGTGCTGTAGGGCACGCATCAATGCTTTCGCAAACACAGGTCAAGAAGACGTCGTACTCCATTGAGATGTGATCTGTCGGACTGGTTAGTGCGAAATGGTGATTGTTACTACAAAAGGGCTTGCATCATAGTACCACTGCGAAATGGGGAGCGAGTAGGTTATGGCGAGCCAATTGCGGTGTACCTCAAAGTCTGTGGAACGACTATAGTATGCGTCAGAGTAAGGTCTGCAGACACGGGAGACGCAGACTCGCTAGGAGGGGAAAAGAAACAGTTTGATAGCAGTTGAGAGTAGTAACATGTCTGCCTCTGAGCGCGTCATGAGCTGCGAAATGCTTGGCAACCAGCGAGTCACAGAGTGGCTCCACCGAGAGAGTGTGCTCGGTCGATCCAGCGCTATCTTGTCCCGTTGTGCAGTTGGCTGGTGTGCATATCTTGGCGAGGAGGGCGAGGAGTTGGACATGGACAGACGATGTCGCCAGAAACAATCGGCAAGCCTTGAACAGACTGGTGTGTTCAGACGAGGGTGACTAAGCAACCACTCTCGGGGTCGGCGCATGCACACTCATTGAACTTGCCAGGAGCTCGCGTATCGATCCCATGTGTGTGATGAAATTTTGATGCAAGTTGGGCCTGCCAGTCCTGGGTATACCCTTCAAGTGTTGCGTTTGATCATCAGGATCTCACTCCCAAGAGAGACGCATGAGCCTGTCGTCCGCAGGCGAATCGATGCGAATGGGGTACAACTAGAAAAGGGGACGACGGCTGTCGATGGACAGGAACGATTGGGCTATCGCTATCTCTGGCTCAACTTGAAGCGACCCGTGACCCTTCTCACTCAGGGCTTCATCTGCATTTTCAGTCTATGCGTGGTTTTGTGAGTCTCATTAAATCGCTGCCTGAGTTTGCTGATCTTGTAGCACTTATGATCAGCAGTCATAGTCTGAGGACGAAGCTTGTCATTAGAAGCCGATTGCTGCGTCAACTGAGCACCTACTTCCTAATGTTCCCTACACTTCCCGACATGTCTTACCTTGCGTGGATGCCCTTGCATGCGCTTCAACTTTTGTTCCAGACCTGTTCACCGGGGAGTATGGCTTCAGCACTGGCACCTCAGGATTGGCGTACATTGGCCTTGGACTAGACATCATCATAGCCGCCTTTCTCGGCGCTAGGGTCTCCCATACCTTCAAGTGCGTTCTCTCTTTCTGTTAGGAGACCGTGAGCCAACGATCACAAAGCTTGCAGCGAGGAACGAGGGGCATGCGAAGCCTGAAATGCGAGTGCCAAGACTTGTATTTGGCTCCTTCTCTGTACCTATCGGATTACTGTAAGTGGATGTCCCGCTTGGTTGATTCTCGTGTTAATGTGTCGCCAGCTGGGATAGTCGGTCGGCGCAGGCTAGAATTCACCGGATTATGCCCATCATTGGCACCGCGATCTACGGCTTTTCGCTGACCTCCGCCCTGTAATTGTCCTCCAGCGTAAACCCATGCTCTGTCATCGGGAAATACTCACGGCCTCCTGATTTGACTGTACCTCGCCGACGCCTCCACGTACTCTGCCAGTGCACTGGCGGCCGCTTCCGTGTGCCTCGCGGTGTTTCTGGTTCATAGATGAGAACTGACGATAACTGACCACTCAGGTACACCGCTCTTTTCTTGGGTTCATTTTCCCTCTCTTTGGGGAGCAGATGCACGCTAGGTTGGATCACGGCGGTGGAAACTCGCTGCTTGCGGGACTGGCTATCGTCCTTGGTATCGTGTTCCCGATATGGATTTACTCCTATCGCGAACGTATCTGCACACGAAGTCCGTCGGGCAAGTGATCGACCCACGGCATAAGTAGGAAATGACCAGTTAGAAGAGAATGATGACCGTGTACTCCTGATACCTGCGCTGCGCATAGTCTGATATGTGTGTAAGGTGGCATGTCTGTCGGATATGGCGGGACAAAATGCTGAAGCTGCTTACTAGTGCAAATGGTGGTTGTCGCTGACTAGGACCCGCCACTTGATGATCATTCGCCTTGCGAGTATTTGCACTTGCAGTGTACACAACAGTGGCGTTCACAGAGGTAAACCAAGGCGAATCAACTCGGAACGTAGCTGCCAAGGAGAAGGTAGACGAGGGCGTAGTCAATGGCATGGTTGCACGATACCCATGATGCCACACCAGCATGCTCCCTACCTACTAGTCAATATTTCAATGATACACCGCCGCAGTGACTTGATGAACAATTATCGAGATAAACCAAAACTTCGTTGTTTAAAGGTTGTACTGCTGCCGAGTGTGTGGCCATTTACACCCACGTCACGCACCCTTTTCTCCACCTCATTTACTTTGCCCTCGACCTCGCGCACAGCCCCATCAATCCACTGCAGGCTCTCTAGATGGCTGCTCAGAATTTGCGAGATTTGTACCATCGGGTCTTCGTTCCCATGAACAGATCCATTGGAAGAGGACACAAGGGAGAGGGCATTGACAGAATCGATCATCTGGGTGAGGGATCCTGAAAGATCATCAAGGTGCGAACGCAACTCTGTCGCGAGAACATAGCTGATGGACGTCAAGCTATATCAGCAAGGAATCAGTGCTCAAGCGAGGAAGGCTAACACACTTTTTATCACGTTCCGTGTCTGCAGGCCCGGTGTCGAGTGCACGAAGGCTGCCTCCTTGGCCGCCAAGAACTTCGCCAACAGACTGTTCATAGGCGTCCAACGCGATCGAGAGGTCTTTTTGTTGTTGTTCGACATGATCAAGCGTCTGCTCGATGTCGTTCTGCTCCCGTTCGACAGCCAAAACATGGCTGTATATTGCAGCCAGCTGCTTGCAAGATTGAGGTCAAACATGGCCGGCCACCGTCGCACGTACGTTATTCCCGTTTTCCATCAGGGCGCGGTCCCACACCGCGACCTCACCGGCATGCTTGTCGAATTCGCGGACATGACTGTCAAGGTCGGCTGTCCACTTGTTGACAATCTCTTCGATCGTCTTGCCCTTCAGAACAGAAGGGAGAGGGACAGATATTGCAGTCGTGACTGCTAGTGGTGAGGGAGCGGCGAGATTCGCAAGGGTGTGTGACTTGCCGTCTTTTGGTTTGTCGGCATCCTTTGCTGGCAAGGATGTCGCTGCGATCCAGTGAGCATGTGGCACCGCGGATGGAGGGCCGACTGACTCGCCGTCGTCGCGGTCGCCGGCGGCTTGAAGAGACCAAATGTGGGTGCTGGAGAGAGGTGAGCGTGTCGCAAGAACGACAGGTGCGCGCAGGACCGACCCGACTTTTCCTCCGTGCCCACCTTGAACATGCTCGTCTGCACAAAAGGTGCTGTGCGTCGGGGTCTGAACAACTTTCCTTATTTGGATGGCCCCTGATAGGACGGTATATAAAGTACAGCTAGCGACGGAGCGAGAGCTGCATCCGCGACGCCATCTCAACCAGCTCCTTCTCCAGCTCAGCAATCCTTGTCTTCCTGCGCGACGTGATCAGCGGTACGTCTGCCTCCCAGCACTCGACGTACTCGATGTTAGACCGTTCCCCAAGCTCAAACGCTTGCGAAACACCAAGCGATCGTGAGTTCTCGCAAACTCGTTCCCGCCTTTGCTCTTCCTTCGCCACCACATCCTTCAAGCTTGGAATAATGCGTTCATACTCTCGCTTCAGCTGAGTCGACAAGATCAGCATCCATCCTCGCCAAACCCCATCCTCACTCACCAGTGCAGTCCTCGCCTTCAAAGACCCTTCGTCAAACCTACCCGCTCCACTCACCTCCGCTTTCATCCTCCCCAGTTCCTCGAACCACTTCGTCTCACTCTCGCTCAATTCAGGTGATGCGCTGTTCATCAGCACCTGCAAAATCCTATCAGCCCTTCCCACTAACTCCTTGTGCTTTCTTTTTATTCTTTCCACCCTCCCCACAGCTCCACCTTCTTTTTCCCCTTGTATATCCTTCACTCTCTCCTTCAATTGCCCAACCAGGTGGAGCATTTCCCCGCACTTCTGTTGTATCCGTACGAATTCCGCCTGTTGCAGCTTAGTCCTATCCTCAATGTTTCTATGTGCTAGTCTTATCCCCCCTATGCGCGTCGTCATCGATGACACTTGCGTCCCAAGGAGTCGCAGTGTGTCCGCCGTAAGCATAGATCCTTGCAGAGGTATTCCAGAAGACAGTCGGGGAAGCGATGTGTTGCGGGTTAGGGTGGCTGGCGGTACGAATGGTTCTGTGCCGAGTAGGGAGACGTGTGCAGGAGGGCCATCTATCGGAGTAAGCAGGTCGTTGGGAGCCAGTGTCACAGGTGTCGGCTCTGTCGAAGGCGGCGGCGCAGCGATGGTCGATAGCGATGGCTTGGACGACGATTGAGCAACCTTGTGCCCCGTCCGAAGGTTCAGTGGAAAGGATGCGATTTGGAAGGCAGAAGTAAGGAGGAGGACGCTGTAGGACAGGTAGACGTCGTTGGGTACACACAAGGCCACCACTGGATTGGAACACCTTGAAAGAATTGTCAGCAAGGGTGCACAGACACGTGTCTTGCCATTCCACTGACCGTCGTTGAACGGAAAACGTATTCAGAATAGCGGAGACACGTGCCCCCACCGACTTTTCAAGCATGTTTGTCACCACTGCCCCGTCGCCGTCATCGTCGGCATGTAGGGCTGTCGCCAGATTGCAAAGCAAATCTTCAAAGTCGAGTGAGTGAACGCCAAAAGCATGATAGATATAGATAGTGTCGTCATGTATTGGATCTGGAAGGATAACTGGGTGGTTTGCTTGTAGCAGTTCAAGTGACCAGCTGGTCGATAAGGTTGATGAGGATACTCCTTTAAGCATGGAGATGACACCTAGGTCGACCGTCTCATATACAGCCAACATGGGAAGTTCGTTCCCCTTGTCCTAAAACATAGACATCAGCACACCCTTCAGAATGACGAGGACAAGACGAGAACAGACTTGTCTACTCTCCCATCGAGCTTCCACCTTCTCGACGTCCAAACAAATATCTGCCTTTCCATCCTGATAGGTTACAACGATGATTCCGAGTCTCTCTGTCCCCCCCTCGTGATCCTCCTCCCTATCGTCCGCAAAAGCGATATAAGTAACGTCCGTCGCATCTCCTCCCTCACTTCCTTCCAGGATACGTGGAGAAGGTTGCAGGAGGAATGGCCCCTGTCTCAGAGGCTGATTTTTTATGGTACTTGGAGGATGCATCGATACAGAGCATGATACAGCAGGGAAAACGGTGCCTGGAGGAAGCTGTTTGATAAGAGCAGAAACATATTTATGCTGATAGTCATAGATTGTCGAGAGGTTAGACGTGTCTTGTGAAACGAATTCTTGTTTTGCAGCGATAAAACAATCGAGGGCATGTATGAACGAGGACGGGACTGAGCTGAATTTGATCGTAGTCAGGGATATGTATATAGTATGAAGAAGCGAGCAAACAGAGACGCACGCGTTGCGGGGCATGTAGGGACAAATCGCGTAAATGTCCCCTGACCGAGTCAAGGCATACACAGTCAAAGGGCCCCAATCAGCTCTTCCCTTGCCAAGAGTAAAGGAAGTAACCTCGCGTTCTGCGGGATCTTGGGCTAGGAAAGACCTCGACATCCTCTCCGGAACAAAGGAGAACACCTGCTGTGGCTCCTCAGAATCAACCGAGATGTCGTACTCCCTAGCGTGAATTCTCAGTTAATCCGAAATAGTATAAACGTACACAGTAGCCTGCCTGAGCTTTCCGTCCACGGTCATAACCATGAGTGTTGACCCAGCCTCGCCCCACGGATGCCAATCGATCTTGGAAATGGGTATTGAAGATGTCGTCCCATGATAAAACTGCCCTACTTGGATTGCCCTGCGTTGTGGGTGAATGCGGGGTATGAGAATAGGTGGAAGGTACATACCTGCAGTCGATAGTGGAGGAAACGACTTTCGTGTAACTAGCACGGGGTAAAACAATGACTGCGACCTGACAAGCACCTGCAACTGCAAGAAGCTTTCCACTAGGATTTAGTGCGATTTGGTGGATTGGGAAGTCAACGTTTGGGGCGTAGAGGACCTAGTATACATCTCTCCATGACTGGCCTAACTTTGCGCGTGTTTCTACGTACCTTGTACGACTTGCCTGTCCCGCGGCCTAGCTTGGTGTCCCAAAGGGACGTCATCCTGAGTTCTGAGCCCGCGACAACGATAAGATCTGCATCTTTCAGTACCATGAGCTGGCGCCGGCCAGAGAGGACATATCCATGATCCGAGTCGCCGTCCTGGGTGGGAGCGAGGAGGGTGCTAGCCGAGAGCGCTAGGGACTGTGCTGTGAGGGGTTCGCCTCGCCCTGGTTGGGAATCAGCGGGCGGGCGAAAGATGGGGTGAGTGGCGAGCAAGGTGTGCCAGTCGTCGTATGCGATGGAGTCTGCTGAGTCCATTGAGAACGAGGGCGTCGTCGCGGTCGAGCAGGACGATGCCACGGCGAGCCAGGCGTTGTCGCGCCTGGCTTGGCTCGGCCTCTGTTTCTCACGGACGCGACACACGGGGCTTGCGCGTACGAGATCAGCACTTACTCGCCAACCACGATGACTTCTATCGGTACGGGCTACGATCTCTCTGCGAGCACGTACTCGCCAGACGGGCGCATCTTTCAGGTCTGTCGCCGTTCCAGTCGTCCCTTACAGCTCGGACCCATACCATCCAGGTCGAGTATGCTAACAAAGCCGTCGAGAACTCGGGGTATGTGGATATCTGTCCCTTCCCCGATTGCACTCCAGGACTGTGTTATCCAGTACCGCGATCGGCCTCCGGGTCAAGGACGGTGTCGTGCTTGCTGTAGAGAAACTGATACACTCGAAGCTCCTCGTCCCAGGTGCCAATCGACGAATTCAGACAGTGGATAGACATATTGGCATGGTAGCCCTTCGTTCTTCCTCCTCTCTTTCTTTGGACCCATCATACCCAGGCTACTGCAGGACTCCTTGCAGATGGTCGGAACGTTTCAAACAGGGCACGCGACGAATGCGCAAACATTCGCAATAACCTGAGGGAACAGCCAACCGTCAAGGTGTGTGTGCATGAGTTCGTTTCATGGTGCTCATTCCTCTGAGCAAGAGCCGCGCTTTCCTTAGCACATCTCAGATCGCTTAGCGCTCTACGCGCAAGCATATACGCTCTATTCATCTGTCCGGCCCTTCGGCATCAGTACCATCTTTGCAGGAGTTGATAAGACCGGACCATCGCTTTATGTTGTCGAGCCCAGCGGTGTTTGCTTGGTATGTCCTCTCCTTGTTGCAGCACATCACACGCACAGATATCGATCAGGGATACCACGGAGCGGCCATTGGCAAGGGACGTCAGTTAGCCAAAACTGAACTAGAGAAGCTTAAACTTTCGGAGCTCTCTACACGAGAAGCAGTCATAGAAGCCGCCAGAATGTCTGTCTCTCTCCCCTGAGCCAATCTCGGTTGCTGATACTATTCCAGTATCTATCTCGTCCATGACGATAACAAAGAAAAGGAATTTGAGCTCGAGATGTCATGGATAGGCGGTGAGACGAGTGGACTGCATGCACCCGTACCAAGTGATCTACTAACGGAGGCAGAGCGAAAAGCGAAGGAAGCACTAGAGAATTTCGAGTAGCTACTTTACCGAGTCTTTGTAACGGATCAGATCGACGTATTCAACCGTCTGTACCTCGCCTCACAGCCTACCGCTCGAGGCGACATCCGCAACCCATAAACAACGGATTGACTAGACATTTTGTCTACACGATTTGCTCGAGCTCGCGAGCGTACACTAGGTTCGCTGCAATGAGCTTCTGCTTTGGTATTTCCGTCTGCTCGTCATTCTTGCGCGCAAATCTAATGAGGCCTGCGGTAAGATCTACTTGCCATCCGCGCTGTGAAATTGACTTCAGTGTCAACGTGAAAGCCACGGACAACCACAGACCTGCTGTGCGAACTTCAAGAGGTCAGATTGGGAAGTGAAAAAGAGGAGTGTGGCAGCATCCTTTAGTGGGAGGCTCTCATACGCTGACTCTTCGCAACTCGCAATCTCATTTCTGTGACACTTATGAGCATCAGCAAGTGCAGCATCACTCAGTGACGCACCTTATGGTTCCCATGAGACTGTCTACAAAGAACTTGTATTCTTCCGCAGGGGCTTCTTCTCTCGCGTTCCAGACCTTGGAGTAACTCCCCTCCATGAGCCATCGTTCGAGGTTGACCGGGTGTGCAATGTAAGGATTAACACTGATTTCGTCGGCAGGGAGAGGAAGAGACTCGAGGGTCGTGTGAAAGTCCGCGATTCTGTTCTGGGTGAGGAGGCGAATGAGGTTTAGTCCTCGAACGGGGAATTCGCGTTTCGAGGGCGGGAGAACAGATCTGAGGAGGCAGATGAGCGAGTGGTAGCGGTGCCAAAGCCTAGATGGCCCAACCTAAAGTCGGTATAGAAAGTCTGGAGCTGCGAAAAGTATCTATCAAACGAGGGTACGTCCTTGGCACGTATACTGCAGAATGCACCGATCTCGAGGATGTCGCCTGCGTGGAAGACATGAGACATGGGGTAGACAGCCTGGAAGCACCTACGAGCAACGACCAAATCTTGCAAGTTTTTCTCGGAGGTTGGAATGAGAAGGCCTGTCTGTATCAAGCCGATCTTGGAGTTGTTGGGATGATGGTGTCTGGTCGACGATGAAATGCTCGCAACGCACCTTGAGCTGGGAAAGCAGTGCGCCGCATTTCTTGAGGTCGGTCGGGCGTGCTTCGAACACGCGCTGTAGTTCGCGGTAGAGCGCGCCCAGCTGTCGAGAAGCCATTCTGGACTTGTCTTGGTCGACGTCTTAGAGTGCACACGCGTCCTTGGGTGAGGACGCGTCAGCCCAACAGCCACTCATCTTACGCTCGTCCGACTCTTTCTCTACAATGGACCGCATCGACATGGACAGGCTCAAAAGCGGCGAGGTCAACCTCGGCGTGCGTATTCACTCACCAGCCACTTCTTATCCGCATTGACATGCACCCCGCAGACATCTATCATGGCCGTCCAATTCGACCGAGGCGTCGTCATCGGCGCAGATAGTCGTACAACGACCGGGAGCTACATCGTTTGTCATTTCTCTCCCGTCCCTGTTTCCCTCTTGATATTATCGCGTGATGATACAGGCCAACCGCGTAACAGACAAGCTCACACACATCCACGATCGCATATACTGTTGTCGATCAGGATCGGCAGCGGACACGCAGGCCATAGCTGATGCTGTCCACTACAACTGCCAACTCACGACGTGCGTCGAGCTCGCGAGTTCTCACGTCCGTCGTCTAACGCGCATCCGAGCAGGCAGGCCCGCGGTGCTCCTCCCACCGTTGCAAGTGCTGCCGCCATCTTTGAGAAATTGTGCTACGACAACAAGGATGCGCTGTCTGCTGGGATAATCGTGGCCGGTTGGGATGGCGAGGTTGGTCCTAGTGTCTACAACATTCCCCTCGGGGGTGGGCTCTTCCGCCAGCCGTGGGCTATTGGCGGTACGTTGAAAGGCTCTGGACTCGTACCTTCGTCTGATGCTTCTCCGACGTCAGGTTCCGGGTCATCATATGTATATGGTTACTGCGATGCCACTTACCAAGAAGGATGGGGAAGAGACGAGACTATCGAGTTCGTCAAGAACAGTATGTTGCTTATCTTGGCCCTCCCGCGAGTGTATTCACGTTCTGTACAGCACTCGCGCTTGCGATGTCTCGAGACGGTTCATCGGGAGGTGTCATCCGCATGTGTGTCATCACCGAAGAAGGTGTCGAACGGTTGTTCGTTCCCGGTGACCAACTCCCCAAGTTCTGGGAAGGCAAAGAAGTGCTATCGACACCTTTCAATAAAATCCTCGAGAACTTGCCGGTGCCAATGGCTGTAGAATGATTTGTATCAATTAGAATAATCAAGTACTCGAAGCTTTGGATGGATGATCGAGGACGGTCCTGTATGTGTGTGTAATATCACCCTATGTGCGGATACGTTGCTTGATTCTCCAATCTTTGTTGACCTCCCAGCTTTCAACTCCATCGGCAAAAGCGTCGCCCTCCCACATCCTTAATCTCCACAGTGCAATTGCGAGCGCCGCCGTGTCCGCGCGTTCGACTGTTTGTTCGTTCGATACAATAAGAAATGCGTGGCTCCCTTTTGCGTCGCCCCGTGCGCGAGCAAGTTTCTCTTCACCCGCGGTCCTTGTTTTCCGGCGCGTTCCACGGAAATGTCGTTCAACGTCCAGCAGTCTCGTAAGCAATTTATGGAGCGCGGCACGGTGTGGTGGAGAAGGGAACATCGTGAGACCGTTGTACTGCGGGACACGCGCGCTCGGTAAGAAAGTTGTGAAGAGAACATCCTGAGAACGATCCTGTCCTTGTGCTGGTACACCTTCTGGGTCGTCAACGTGACAGAAGCCTGAGAGTGGCGGAAGAACGTTCTTGTGCGTCGAAACTGGAAGGACGCTAGGTACGCTGGACGGGATTTCTGGTTCTTGTGATGGTCGAGGCCGTTGTTTGGTTCTCGGGTCGCGGTTGACGGGGGGTACGAAGAGGACGGCTACCGCGTCGGAATGAGGTATCGTGCCGGTCTCGCGGATGGTCTTCAGCTCGGATCGCGTCAGACGCCGAAGAATGGTCGAGTCCGTTTTCACATCAAATTCACATCGACCTCGGTTCCGTTTGAGTACTTCAATCAGCACTTCTAACTCCTGAAGGACGCGAAGACGCAGGAGGTAGCTGATATGCGAACAGAGGTGCTTGGAGAAGAAGATGCTTGAACTGTATCGGGGGAGCGAGACTAACGATGGCGTATGCGAATGAGTCGGTGAGCAACGAGGCGAAGGTGGGGTAGCCACCTGGTGACTTCATTGTGTCGACAGTGTCCTTCCAGCACGGTACGTACACTGCGGTCCGGGCTTTTCTCCGCTTGTACTTCGGATGTTCGAGTCCATCCGGCATGAGGACTAGGAGCGGGCGAGTATTTTGCTTTTGCGCGGTGAGGGGCGCGCGTAGCACCGCGAGTCTAACAAGAAAATCTGGATGTGGAAATTAGAGGCGTTCGGACACGGAAACGATACGCACCGTTTGGCAGATACCTTTTAGAAATTGTACACAGTCGCAACGGGGTAGCCAACATCCTAACTGTTGTTCAACGTTGGTCTGAGAACGATAGGTGCGAACAGGCTGCTGTACGCACGATATGGGCTCGACCACCACTCGCGTTCTTGGGCGGACATCTTCCGCGGGACATCGTGTTCATCGTGAGCAACCGATCTGGGACCTAGACGGACTCTCGGGGGGAGACGCTTATGCCTTGCAAACACCCGTTTGTCCGTCATCGGGTTCTCGTCAAGCAAAATTGAACGCGTGCGGTCTGCAGGATGAAAGGACGGCAAGGAGGCGAGAATCGGTCGATACAACGACTTTCTTTTGCGAGACCCGACATTTTGCGAGCGGGCGGCGTGTTCCGGGCTTGCGTGTGCGCGAGGAGGCTCCTGGAGTGCTTTGAGTAGACGCGGCAGGAGACGAGGCATGCCCGCTGGTGCGTCTTCCGTTCCGTGCTGGAATGGCCCACTCGGCGCTCTCGGTCCGACAGCAAGGTCACATGACGTGGATTCACAGTACAAGACAAGGCCAGAGGCTCAGGCTGTCGATATGAGCTCGAGTGGAATCCCCATCACCCTCGCCATTGTCGGCTGCGGGCAGCGCGGGACGGTGCGTGTCCCCATCACCAACTTCTAAGCAATAACGAACGCCGCCATCTGTAGAACTATGCTGCCTATGCACTTGATCAGCCCCATCGGTGCAAGGTGGTCGCGATCGCTGAACCTCGCTACAATACCCGCACCCTTTTTGCCAAGGCGCACGCTATCGACAGCACCCTTGTCTTCAGCACCTGGCAGGATCTTCTGAAAGCGTCTGCAGAGACTCTCGAAACGGTCGGAAAACGTTTGGCAGATGCTGCCATTGTTGCCGTACAGGATAATATGCACAGGGACGTCGTCTTGGCTTTTGCCCAACAGGGGTACCATATCTTGTGCGAGAAACCTATGGCAACAAACTTGCGCGATCTTGTGGAGATGGAGAAGGCAGTCGACGAGGCTGGGATTATATTCGGGATGGGACATGGTAGGCACTAACCCCCGCGAGGGGTGCTTAAAAACTCATCAACGTCCACATAGTATTGCGTTATTCGCCATACAGCAGGGCAGTCACCGAAGTTGTTCGCTCCGGACAACTTGGGGAGCTCGTGAACATCGCGCATATTGAGCCTGTTGGTTATTTCCATTTCGCCCATTCGTATGTTCGGGGTAATTGGGCAAAGGAAACAGAGAGCTCCTTCTCTCTCATGACCAAAAGTTGCCAGTACGCCTGTGTCGCCCTCTACTTTGATATCCCTCTTATCAACGATGTTTTCAGTGATATCGACCTGCTTTGTCACTGGCTATCGCCGGCTACTCCTACCAGGGTATCCTCATTCGGATCTCTGCATCATTTCAGAAAGAGCAAGAAGCCAGCGAGTGCTGGGAGTGCGACTCGGTGCCTCGAATGTCCTATCGAAAATGAATGTCCATACAGCGCAAAGAAAGGTATGTTGCCCCTTCGCACACGTGGCTTGTATTTAGCCCATCGCCTGCCCCGCAGTATACCTGGCTCCTGTATCCGCAGGAAACACCGACTGGCCTGCAAGTACCCTCGTAGACGGCATACCCGACATTGAGAACATAACGGAGGCGCTGCACAGCGGGCCTTATGGTAAATGCGTTTATGAAAGTGACAACGATGTCTGTGATCATCAGGTATACATCCTGGCGTGTCATCGTTGTTTCCGGGGACCCTCAAAAATTTCATGCCATAGGTGGTCAACATCGAGTTCACTTCAGGAGCTACAGCCTCCTTCACCATGGTTGCATATACGTCCCTCATCTGTGAACGTCAGACACGCCTTCATTTTACACACGGCGAGATCGTCGGCGATATGAATACATTTACGGTGACCGATTTCCGAACTGGGAAGCAAACGACATATCGTCCTCCCAGCGAGGGGGGCGGACATGGAGGGGGGGATTTGGGCCTCATTCGAACGTTCATTGATGCGGTGCGGTTGGACGATCAAACGATTCTTGGCGTTAATGCCGCTGAGATACTGACAAGCCATCTTACGGTATTTGCTGCGGAGCAAGGTCGGAGGGAAGGCAAGGTCGTGGATTGTGTGCAGCATGAGAAGACGACCCGGATGGAACTCAATCAGTCTTAATTTACTGGGCGTAACCACCTATCTTTTCGGGGCTTATGAGGGGAGCCAGGGCCCAAGTTTGTGAATTCTTTGTACGGTCCCAAAAAGCATGCCCACTGGCTGGATTGAACAACCGACCTCATCATTACAAGTGACGCGCTCTGCCACTGAGCTAAGCGGGCGAGTGCTTGTGTGGGTGGCCATGACAATCTGAAATGGCAAGCACACGTACGGGGCCCTGCTTTTCGCTGGCGTAGTCAGTGACTGCGGTCAACACATTCGAGTCATTTTTTCCTAGCTGCGCACGCCAACAGAACGCAAATGACAGCGCACAGCACTTGCTTCAAAAGCTGAGCGGTGAGCACCACCTCCCCAAATCTACGTTGCACCTACATGACGGATAACACTAGTCACGAAAGCACGCTCGCGTTGGCAGGTGGTCGTACCCTTGCATACGCTACTTGTGGCAATCCGTCCAGCACGACTGTTCTCCTTTACCTCCATGGCACCTTTACGATAGGTGAAACGTCCCGCGTCTCCTCTACCATCGCGGCCAAGAACATCCACCAGATTTGTCCCACACTTCCCGGTTGGGGCAATACCTCTCCCCCTTCCCCATCAGTGTCGTACATCGACTGTCTTACCAGCGACGTGACTGCCCTTCTGGACCACCTCTACCCTGGGAATGGGAGAGACATCAAGCTCTACGTTGCCGGTGGCTCGTTTGGCACGGTGCCAGCCCAGATCTTGTACGGGGCTCCCTACAACAAGTTCCCGTACGGGCGGTGCATCGTTGGCGTGTTGCTCATGGGAGCGTTCACGCCCTTCCGCTACTACAAAGACTATGCCAAGCACCTGACCTGGGCCAACTACTTTTTAGTCGGTCCCATCAGCCAGTGGTGGCTCTTCAAGCACGTGTTCGTCCATCTCATAACATTTGTCATGGCACAAAAGCTGTCCACGGTTGAGAGTGCGGAAAACTTTTTGCAGGGATTTCTTTTTGACAAGATGGATGAGGCAGAGAAGGCGGAGTTTGCTCAGTGGAGAGCAAAAGAGGGCATCGCAGAGGGTGAAATGAAGAGGCGACTTGCTACGAACAATGTGCGCAGCGTAGCGAAGTCTTGGGAGGGTTTCAAGATTGGCCCTTCCGTGCTGCACTCGGATTGGGGATTCCAGCCAGACGCTCTGGACGAGGAACACTCCCGTCCCTTCGTTATGCTCGTGACGACCACGGGGGATAAAGAGGTCCCTAAGGTGTGGACAGAGTACCTAGCTGCCACTTACAAGAACACCAAGGTCAGGTCCTTCCATGGTGGACACATTGGCATCATGTACCACATGAACGATGTCTGGGCAGAGTTTTTGGCTGGGGCAAAGTAGAAGTAGGTGTATGTGAACCATTTGGAGTTACAAGGTGTCGCAGAACAAATCAATGAGGTGACAAAAAGAGGTGTCGCAAATAAATGAAAGCACTGTCGATCAAGCATCGAGTTCCAACTCCCTTCTGATTATCTCTCTGACCTCCCTAATCCCGCCCGCCTCCCGCTTGACTCTCCGGGGGCTTCGGGTAAGCAACTGCTCCGCACTGTCCAGACGCGCTTTGGATCCTGGGCTCGCAGGCAGACCACTTCCAAACAGTTTCGATCCTGGACTAGGGAGAGGGGCAATTTTCTTTGTCGGACTCGAGGGATCTTGGTTCCCCTCGGGAGCGTCTGAAGTCGATGCGGTAGGGGGCATTTCAAGCCAATCTTCGCCATTAATGTCAAGTGGTCTGAGGAAGAACGGACAGAGCGTCGTAAGAAGTTTGAGCGATTCGGAAGCTTCCGATGTCGACATTGGGACGGGGGAAGATTTCACGACAGCAATCATGACCTCACTGGCGGGGAGAGCTTTGCGCTTGCGAGTGGTTGGCGTTGCAGTCGACCCGACAGGGGATGAGAACAGCCTGACAAAACTTAATGGGGAAACATGGGCTATTGTACGTTGCACTCACATCCAGATACTTTCAGCAACACCACCAAGTCGGCCAAGCAAACATCGCCGCCGAATCTCTTCTTGGCCTAGTTTCTGAAGTTGCTCCTTAGTAAGTTTGCCGCCTGCGACCTGGGCGTTCTTGTCTTTGACTGGAGATGATGTCAGTGATCTAAGGCGGACACGATCGTACAAGGCTTGACGTCGAGAGGTGCTAGGAGTCACTGGAGCAGTCTGGGCATTGGAACCACGCTGATGGACGGGAGTCGTAGGGAGCGCATCGAGTTCTTCAGCTTGCAGGCGCTTACGAGCGGGGGTCTGCGGTGTGAGGAGGCCCGCAAGAGGGTCGACGCGCATGGGCCGAGAAGGTGTGCGTAAGAGAGAAGCGGAAGTCTTGGATGGAGAAGCCTTGGTTTTCGCGATTGGGAAGGGCACGGGGAACTCGCGAGATGGGCTAGATGATTTTCTGTTGGATTTGGAAGGGGATTTGGTTGGAGAGGACGGGCCAGAAGGGACCATGTTCGCAAGGATGGCGGCGCCCTTTGGAGATGCGGATGCAAGTGCACGGGTGAGAGACGAAGGTTGGGGGGCGTGGATGATGAGCTGAGGCAAATCTGCCAGGGGCACATTTGGGACTGGGGTGGTACCAGAATGGTGCTGGATGAAAAGGTGAGTCGGGGGAAAGAGAATGGAGGAAAGAGAGTACGTTGACCCAAGCGTCGAGCTTTGAACGAAACTCTGCGCGTCGCCTATCGGCACTAGCGGTCCACCTCGCTACTGCAGCCATGCCACCGGTCATGTCCTTGTCGATGTCCATCTCGACCTCGATGCCGATACCGTATACAGGGACACGTTTTCCGGCAGACTTTGAGTAATAAGAGGTGGGGCTGATGACGAAGCCCATGGAGCCACGGGTCCACTCCTTTGGGGGAGGAGGGGCAGTGGGAACGAAGAACGGGTTGGGGTCCTCTTGGGAGGGAGGAGGGGGGGGAAGAGAGGCGGGATCCCACTCCCATATCCAGCAGAGACGCCTAAGGTCGAGTTCGTCGAACTTGGTGGTAAAGCCCGAGTAGGTGGCGACGGAGATGTGGTTGAGCACGTTGCGGACGATGCCGGTGTGCTCTGAAGGCGACACGGCACAGGTTGCGAGGGCATGGGAGAGAGCGTGCTGGAGGGCAGAGTGGATGGCGTTGAGCCGGGAAAGGTGGGCAGGTAAGGAGCGTGAGTGTTTGTGCACGGAACGAGGAGGGGTGGGGGGCCTGTGGGCGGTGAGCGGGGGCGGAGGGAGGAGGAGAACACGTACGCGCGTCTGCGTCGCTTTGAGGTCGCGTCGTCGTCCGAGCTCGCCGAGACGCGTCTCTTTTTTTGCGGGGAGACGTCGAGGGCGGTGTAGAGCGACATGGCAGGTCGAGTGAGGCGCGCAGGCGTGTGTGATCGGGGACACGCGCACGTGACTTGTTCCCACAGGGCGCAGACGGGCACGCACGCTGCCGCTGGCAGGTGCACCATGACCACCATGGAGCGCCATTCGCTGTGAGTCCTCCTCCTCCCCCCACGCTCCGCTCACCCCCGCGCCCACAGCCGCACCGCCCTCTCGTCCTTGTCGTGTACGTACACACACCCTCTCCTCGCCCCCGCCCATGCTAACACCCCGCGCTAGCCGAAATTGATACCTTGCTCGCAAAAGAGTCCGAACACGTCGCCCGTATCGCAGACCTCCAAACCAACCTGGCCGCCTTCCGGGCCGCCTACACCAGCTCCCAGGACGATGTCTCTCGCAAAAAGGACGAAATCGCCACCCTCCTCACCGAGCTCCACATGTTAAAGGTCTCTCCTCCCTTTCCCTCTCTCGTCCTTCCCTCATTGCCCCTTCCCAGGGTCATGAGAAGCGCGTCATTTGTCTCCTGGATGGTGACGGAACCATCTTCTCCCCCGAGCTTATCGCCAGGGGGCAAGAAGGCGGTCTCGACGCCGCCAGGCTGTTAACCGAGCGCGTCCGTTACCATCTTGCATCTGAACTCGATGCCGAAAAATTCCACCTCTGGGTCTATTTATTTTACAACAAACGTGGCCTGCTTGAAACTTTTGTCAGAGTCGGTCTTTCCACAGCAAAACTAAAGTTCGACGACTTCATCATTGGCTTCAACCAAGCCGCCGAGCGTTTTCTCATTGTCGATGTCGGCGGAAGCAAGGAGGCCGCAGATGCAAAAATTAAAGGTTACCTGCCTCGTTTTACTTTTAGACGTCCCGTCACACGTGTTCCACCGCAGTTCATCTTCAAGATAATATTCGTCTTCCCCAGACCCATAAAATTATATTCGGTGGCAAGTTGCTTCCCCTTTTCTCTCCTTCCTCCGCCTAACACTCGCCTAGGATCCCACGACAATGGATACGTCAACGTTCTTCGCTCCGTCATTACTGAAGGTTTCCGTGACAAACTGATTCTAATGCCTGGATACACCGATGTTGCTCTCGATATCAAAGCACTCACGCTTCCCGAACTTCGTATCCCAGATTTATTCATCACTGCCAAACTTGTAACAACTCCTTATGCATCCATTGTATCTGGTCCGCCCCCCGGCCTGCCTGCTATTCCCAGGCTCCCGCTGCCGAACACACAGATATCCAATTCATCAACGACGTTAGTTATGCCAACTCACCCTCCTGCAGATATTTCCAACTCTACTCCCAGACGCAACTCAATTCAAAGTTATAAAGCGGTGCTCCAATCCGGCCGCAATGATCCCCTTCCCTGCGAAACCAGCGATAGCAGCGTTTCCACGGATGCAATCGACGCTCATCCGGCGCAACTCATTCAATTTACACCCAGACTGTCGTCGCCAGGGAAACAACGGCGCCTTAACCCCAAATTAGTTGAGTCGACCCCCCTGTATCATACCCAGCTGACCGACTATCCCGCTCCTCCTGGTCAGCCCTTGTCGAAGCGTTCGTTGCTCAACGTCAATCATTTGTTTTCCATCCTAATCTGTGGCTCTAGATAACCCGGCTCCTTGCACCCTATTTTACCTTGCACAGTGTCGACACGGCGCAGACTGCAAGTACAGTCATGACTATATACTAGAGGATGAGCATTATGAAGAATTACGCGTCAACGCCAGAAAAACTCCTTGTAAAGTCACTAATGAGGGTCTGTTCTCTCCCACTTCTCCTTCCCACCGCCCCTCATTCATCTTTATAGGCGGAATCTGTCCATTTGGTGATGATTGTGTATATGGACACGTCTGTCCCCAGGGGACGACGTGTTACTTTCTCAAACTGGGAATATGCAAGTTTCAGGCTGGTTAGTGTTCAATCATGTAGTGGGTCACCATCCTGAGATTTTTTATCATAGCTGGAATGCACCGTACTTTCTAGCCTTTACACCCGCTCTTCGAGCTCGCGGCGCTGTTGAGATGCGAACGGTTGAAATGCGTCGGAATTTTTTCCCACTTGCCAAGCTATTTGTACATATATGAACTTCACCAAATCCCTTTCTTTTGTTTCTCAGGGCTCAAACGCGGCGAGCTTTCATGAACACGTCAGCACTGATGGAAGGTTCCATTGACGTACGCGACCCCCCATTATGATTCGCGGCCTCGCGCGAACCGAGAACTGTGCCATCGGCAGGTTCACATGACTCGGCCGTTCTTACTGAATCTGTGTCGTCTTCTCCGGCTCGCGCTCAAAGGTGCTTCCCTTATCGGCTAGCGCAAGAACCCCGCGATCTAGCCTGATTAACTACTCATATAGACGCTGGTCATCGTCCAACTTTCCATTCTTTAAAAAAAGGGTCGTCCTCCTTTCGCCCGCCATTTTCTTTTTACCCTGCCTGCCTTTATTATGGCGACTCCCCAGGCCATCGAGGTCAGCCAACAGGCTTGGTGAGTATAGCAAGTCCGCCAGAGCGTTGCGCTACAAGCCTTGACTCACCGGTCCTCGCCTTCTCCCAGGGACGAGGCGATCACGCGACTGTTGAGTATGTCTCTCACGTCAAACCCCGCTTCGGCCATTCTGACCCGTCGCACCAGCCCTCTCTTCGACGACGATTAAGCGAAATGTCGATTTAGAGAATCGCCTTGCAGAGTTGGAGGTCGAGCTAGCAGTCTGGAAACAGGCCCACGCTACAGCACTCGAAGGGGCGGAACGGGAGGCAAAAGCTCTTAAAGGAAGGCTTGCCTCTCTCAACGGTCAGATTGCATCCGTGGAGTCCCTGATGGTTCGTTTTTTCTCCTCTCCACAACACATTGTTGGAGCTGGGATTCACTGCACCTCTGGGCAGAGCCAGAGCTTGTTGATTCTCTGTGTCATCGACGGTGACACTTGTGTATTTACTGAGGCTCTTCTCAGGCAAGGGCATGAAGGTGGTCGCCAGGCCGCCCAGCAGCTGACCAAGGTGGTCGCCGACTATTTAACCTACGAAGATATCCATGCTCTGGGACGGCTTTCCTTTTGGATTACTATCTATTATAATCGGACAGCACTCACCAGCGTTCTCGAGCGTCATCAGATATGCACCCCTGAACAGTTGGAAGCTTTCACGATGGGATTTAGCCAGACGTCCCCGAGATTCCTACTGGTGGATGTCGGGTACGGCAAAGACGCTACGTTTACAAAGATAACAGGTCTGTCCCCTGTCTCCCGTGGCACGCTTTTTCCACCCAACTTGGTTTCAAAGAGTATCTGCAAACCTACATTCGTTTTCCGCAGACACAGCGGATTTTCCTTGCTGGTGAGACGCTCCGTTGCAGTAGGCATGGGCAGGTGATTGATGCAGAAGTAGGCGGTTCCGATAGTGCATATGTGTCGACAATTGCTACACTTCAGAACGATGGTTTAGCGGGCAAATTGGCGTTGCTCGAAGCTACGGGTGCTCGTGCGACACAGTCTCCCCGTTTCCGCTTGCCTACTCTATATATCGACAATTTATTCATGATACATCAAGCCTCATCACCTGCGAGTGCCACTCATCATCCCCCTCCTTTGGATGTGACTGGTCTCAGCCCCTCTCATATGACTGGTGGCTTGCCAACACCCCGTTCTCCTCCTAGTGTACCAACACTCTCGACTGGCAAGCTGATTGATCCAAACTTGGCAAGTAAATAACTCGCAGCACTCGAGGTCGCCGTGCTAACTTGAATTGATGTGTCCACAGCCACTCCACAAGCGTCAGTCGATAGTCTCTCGCATGAGGTGTGCCGGACTCAGAGACGTCTAACAGATTCCCCTCCACCTTGTAATGAATTTTACCTCATGTCCTGCACTAAAGGCGCAAGTGTACCGTTTTGGCGACCGTTGGCCTGACGCTGACGTTCGCGTGCAGGGGACTTGTAAATACTCACATGACTACGTGCTGACTCCCGACCAATTGGCGACACTGGCTGCCAATGCTAAAAAAGCGCCTTGTAACTTTCTCAAAAATGGTATGGAGCCTGATGGGTAGATCGTGGTGCGTATTCTTACGTATATCATCAGGTCTCCAATGCCCGTATGGCGATCGCTGTTGCTGGGGACACACCTGTCCGAATGGATCGAAATGCTTTCATCTGAGCAAAGGCAAATGTTGGTTCAAAGGTGGTACGTGTGTTCCCTGAGCTTGGGATATGTAGGTGATGTGCCGTTGGCCAGAGGGCATGCATGACGCTACCCCGCTGCCACTGTCGACCGTTTGATACCCTTTGGTGGTTTGCGAAGACTTGCGCTCTCTGGTTTGTGTGTACTCGAATATTCGGATCCCGTGTTCGTGCTTTTAAAGCGCCCCACTCTTTTCTGGCTATCGTGCAGATATGTGTACCGTCGTGGTTATACCGCTTTCGCTCGTTTTCTTGACGATGTAGGATGTCTTGTTACACTTGCTTTTCTCTTTTGCGATAGCAATTTAATAGACGTAACCGGCTGTCGTGCGCGATCAGCAGCCGTGTGAAATCAATGATAACGCCTGGCAGGTTCAACGCTGCTCGCCATCCTTGTTCTCTCCCAGCATGGCTTCAGTCAGTCTCCGCCTTCGCTCGTCCACCATCGACTGACCGGAGCCCCATCTAGCACGGCGAACAGGACGATCTCAAGCCATCCGTCACCCCAGGTAGGTCGTACGTCACAACCAGTACGGGTCCCATCTGATCTCGGCTTGCAGGCTACAAGCCTAGCGCTGCGAGGACCGCCGAAGAGTACGCCAAACTGGATGCAGAAGACGAAAGTCTTGCGCGTTGGAAGGCCAGCCTGGGCATCGTCCCCGGCGCATCCACTGGGGATACCAGCCGCCCAAAGGTAACGCCTACGCAGGCATGTTGTCCTCCGCATGCCCAACCTCCATCTCCTTCAGGTCACTGTCCTGACCCTTGAACTCGACTCGCCCACGCTTCCTGCTGGGAAAAAGCTCGTCTTCAACCTCGCAGATACGCAAAAGCTCGCGGACATCAAAAAGAACCCAATCACCATCAAGGAGGGCGTGGAGTACAAGTGTGTTTCGTCGCTTCGCCGTTAGCGTCCATCTCACGTGTCTTTCAGTGTGCGTATCACGTTCAAGGTGAACCACTCGATCATCTCGGTATGCTTCTTGTTTCCCTAGGCCTGAGGTGCACGTGTTCATGGTGGCTTTTAGGGCGTCCGTTACATACAAGTCGTGAAGAAGGCTGGTATTCCTGGTAAAACTTCGCCCACTACTCCTGGCGGGTGGCCTATTTCTGACCTACACCCAGTGGATAGATTGGAGCAGATGCTTGGTTCCTATGGTCCCAATCCCAGTGGAGAGCCATACATCAAGAACTTTGATCCCGAGGAGTCGCCGTCGGGTGCCATTGCTCGCATGGGCTCATACAGTGTCAAGAGCCGTGTCGTCGACGACGATGGCGGGATTTATGCAGGTATGTTGACCGATTCGCGCAAGCATTCCCGGGGTGAACGCGTAGAATGAACAGATTGGGAGTGGTCTTTCAAGCTCGCAAAAGAGTGGTGAACAATTGGCATGACCCTTTTATTTCTACTTGGCTCTTGCATCCTTCTCGGGCATCCTTTGGCATACTTCATCCCGCATGTACTTTTGTCATCTTCCGTCCACCTTGTACGTGTCTATGAGCCGTGGCTGTTACCCATCCCTGACCGTGAACGCGTCGCGGGAAGCAAAATTTGTGTGCGTGCCACGTTGCTGCGAGATGCCCGCCTTGTTTGTCTCCAGGCTGAGGCTTGCCAGTCAGAGACCGTCGTGGTCCACGCGGTACTTGGGACAGAAACCATGCTTCGCACCGAGAGCGAGCACGCCCATCGCGCCCTACGTGCCAAAGCCTCTTGTCCGCTGCACCTCCACCGGGACCCCCGCGACAGCGACGTGGGTAGACCGCCTTCCGACTGGCGTGCGACCGTACGTCTATCTGACCAGGATTGACAAGCCCATCGGGACGCTCCTGCTCTTCTACCCCTGCGGTAAACGTCCTTCCGTCTCCCGTTCGTCGACGCCCTCTCTGATCGTGTCCTGTCCCAGCGTGGTCCATCACCATGGTCTCCTACGCGCATGGGGAGCCGCTCACCACCTCGCTCACGTACCTCGGTCTGTTTGGTCTCGGTGCCCTGGTGATGCGAGGCGCTGGCTGCACGATCAACGACATGTGGGACATGCATCTCGACAAGGCAGTCGGTCAGTCCCAAAGTCCCCAGACGCCAACACGTCCCGCTTTATGTTTATTCGGACGTCCCATCTAGAGAGGACGTGCACCCGACCGCTCGCGCGCGGCGACATCACGCGTCGTCAGGCGCTTGCCTTCCTCGCCGGACAGCTGACCATCGGCCTGGGGGTCCTGCTCCAGCTCAACACGTACAGGTATGGCGACCCGCCGCCCACCGTGCGTGCACTGACGGAGCCCTGCGGGTACCAACCACAGCATCCTCCTCGGCGCATCGTCCCTCTCTCTCGTCACCCTCTACCCGCTGATGAAACGTGTCACATACTGGCCGCAGGCCGTCCTCGGTGCGTACGACAGAACGTGTGGGCTACCGAGAGCGTCGGTACTGAGTCTGACTAGGGTTGGCTTTCAACTGGGGCGCCTTGCTCGGCTGGTCTGCCGTCGCGGGGGCTGTCGACTGGCACGTCTGTCTGCCCCTCTATGCGGGAGGGGTGTGTTGGACCCTGGTTTATGATAGTATCTACGCCCATCAGGCAAGTCGCGTCCCTCATGTCTAGTCATCGTCTTGCCATGTTCTCTTTCTGTTTCGTTTCACAGGACAGGATTGACGATATCAAGGTGGGCATCCGCTCTACTGCGCTGCTGTTTGGCGAACATACACGACGCATCTTGAGCGCGTTCTCGCTGTCGACCGTGTCCCTCATCACCTATGCCGGCGTGTTAAATGCGCAGGGGGCACCTTTCTTTTTTGGAGTGTGTCTCGGGGCAGCACAGCTCGCTCGGGTTCTGTTGTCGACAGACTTTGATAGCCGAGCGAGCTGCTGGCGAGGCTTCGTCGGCTGTGGGTGGTCAGGGTTCTGGGTGTGGATGGGAGCCTTCGCGGACCATGCCACCGCGGCAGCAGGCCTGGCATGGTGACCCAGCAATTACTCGAGTACATATGCTAAATTTTGTACAAGATTAGACACGAATTCTAAGAAATACAGATTATCAACAGCAAGACAACTCGACATACGTCATGCACAGACGAGTCGCCAACCAGAAATCATACCACCAATTTCCGGGCCTTGAGCCAACCGTTAAATGTCACAACACCAAGTGCCCAGCAAAACGCAAAACACGTAATCGCAACTGCGACGTTCAGGAACATCATCATGTCTACCGAGGGGTCAGATTTACGCAATGCGTGGAAAGAAAGTGGCTGACCGTCACGCCCTTTCCGCATGGCTGCGAGCGTAAGCTCTTCCGTGCTGAACATAAACATCAGACCACCACATGCCAGGAAGAAACTTCCCAGGGATTCCGTTGGCGGCCGAGAAGGCAGCACCGACTTGGGGGGGGAAAGCCAAACGAAGAAGTACGTGAGGCACCTCAGTACCGAAAACCCGAGGAGCAGCCAACCCCAGAGTGCATGGATTTGGACCTGTCTTGCTTATCAGATACGACGGAACGAGCACAGCCAGCCGGTTTGTACCTGGAAGATGTAAGCCTGCGCGTGTGCACTCATGGCTGCGCCCGTGACACCGATAACGAGGGCGGGAAAAGGGTTGAAACTAGCTCTGTAGCTGGGCGGCTCGGTAACGCTGGCATCCCGCGGTGATCCTAGGGCAGTCATCGCAGAAGCTGCCAACCAACGTCGTACACGCCTAGACTCTATCCCCATCCCTATGAGACCAGCAAACCAAAACATGACCTTCAAGACCAACGTTGAGCAGGGAGCAGCGGGGGAACGAATCTACGTACCGCAATGCTTATATGCTGTACCTGTTTTGTCGTGTAAGGATCGCCCGACTTTGCTCCGAATCTCTCCATCCAGGTGTTGGTGATCCCATATAGGAAGATAACTGTGGACTCTACAAACTCTCCGGAGATGGTGTTGCCAATCGGCGAGATGTTCCACGCCCAACCCATCTCTGCGTGGGAGCCCAGGAAGCGACTGAAAGTGAACAATCCATAGCACCAAAATATTCCGCCCTCTGAGATAAAGAGTCAGATAGAAGATACGATAGTGTTGTCCCGCCTTTTCTTACTGATGAGGTGGGCAAGACACCCGTTGATGTAACTGTCGCGACAGCCACCCGTATAAACAACGATACCGGACAAGACCATTCCAAAGGCAGCAAACACGAGGACCCTCTCGAGGGTGGCGTATGCGGCCTGTGAGGCGCGACGAAATAATGGTTGTCTAGGGTGAGGAATGGGGGTGACTACGATATCACGAAGTGTGTCGTCAGAATGCCTCGAGGATCGGGGGGAATCAGCGTCAAAAATGCTGTGTTCGGATAAAGATAGATTGTGATGATGCTGGGAAGACGCTGGCTTGATGTCGTCATACTCTTCCGGGTCTTCCGAGACGAGACCAGAATAATCAGAAGAGCACGTGTCCTGGCGGCCCAAAACCACTGAATGCCAGAATTGCCTGAAAGAGGCCTTGGAAGGAGCAGTACAGAATGTACAGAGACGACCGAAAAATGCGACGATGTCGACAGCGGACAAGGTTAGACTGAGAAGCAAAACCAGATAACCGTGGGTAGAATGAGTCGAACCTTCATACCTGGCAGAGGACAGTGAGGGAGGGCGGTGCTACGACACATCTCGCTTACATGTCAGGGGTAAGCTTTCTATAGAGACTACTAGTAGCACAGCCAAGAGCACAGAGGACGTAGAAGGAGAGCATCGCGAAGCCATGAGAGGAGTGTTTCGCAGAGCGGAGTGCAATTCCTGGGCATGACGCAGGGGTGAGGGGTGAGTGGGGGAACGAGAAAACGAAGAAGTATACCGGCTGGGAGAGCGACGAAATAGGCAAGGGAGAAGAAGAGAGCATGGAGTGCGATGAGAGTAGCGTGGCGTGCGACGGCGGGATCCCGATCGTCTATGTCGATAGACCAGTAGGACGGGGGGGTGGGAAGGTGCCACTGAAGGATCTCGGTCTCGTTAATCTCGGCCATGGGTTGGCCAGAATGCATATGCATGTGTGCGTCGTCGCGGACATGAACCAACCGGCTGCGGGCAGGGGAGGCATGTGCAGATAGGGGGGCGAGGAGGAGTGGGAGAAGGAAGATGGGGAGAGCGAGCGCCGCAGCCGAGCGTCGCATGGGAGGAGGAAGAGAAGGGAGGGGGACAAAGGCGCGGGAGGGGATGATGATGCGGAAGCGATGCTTATAAAGGTTGCCGCGATATGATGCTTGTACGCATGACAAAGCTGCGTGATGTCAGCGCATATCTAACTTGCCTTTTATGGTGACTGCTCTTCGTCCTGTCCGCATGCGTTCGCCAGAGCGGACGCTCGTCTGCAAGATCGATTTTTTCATCTTGTCGTATTGCTGCCTCATGGTGCGAGACCCTCTTCCTCCTCACCACGCTCCCTCACCCATTCCCTTCCCGGCAGTACTTTACAAACTGTACGTCTCTGCCCCCGCACCGATCCCAGCCGTTCCATCTCCTTTCCCAGACCTCGACCGAGCCAACGTAAACAACGCATATGTCTCTGGAATGAAGCAGGACCTCAACATGCAAGGAAACGACTTCAACGTCCGCGCCCTTCTCTTCGCTCCTATCCTGTCTCATCTCTTCCCAGGTGATCAATACCATGTTCACTTGTGGCTACATCATCGGAATGATACCCAGTATTTCTCTCTCACTATTCCTTTCATTTTTCTTGACATCTCTTTTCCTCAGACAACTTGATGCTCCAACTCGTCCCGCCTAGGGTTTGGTTCCCTCTCATGCAGATACTGTGGGGTGTGCTCACTTTCTGGTGCGACCCCTTGTCACCACCACCGATCCTTCCCAACTATCATAATCTAGTTCCAGCGCGGTGCAAAACGTTCAACAGGTTTGTCTCGTTTCCTGCCACCCTTCCCATTCTCATCGTGCCGTCAACAGCTCTACGGAATCAGATTTTTACAGGGCATGTCAGAAGCATCTACCTTTGTCGGTACACACTATATCCTTGGCTCGTACGTCCCCTTCCTCCACTTTGCCCACTACAACTGTCCCGTTCGACAGCTGGTACAAGCCTGGTGAACTAGGAAAACGATCTGGCATATTCACCAGCTCCGGCTTGGCCGGGACACTGTAAGCAGTCGGCCGGGACACAAAACCCATGACTAATTTGGGCCTTCTAGCTTTTCCGGTGTTCTCCAAGCAGCTGTCTACCAGTACGTTTTCCCTTGGCGTCGGCACCCGTTCTGACGTTCTCTCAGGCATCTCGATCGCGTTGCCGGCCGCAGTGGGTGGAGATGGCTGTGCGCACTCTCTTCCTCCCCGTAACGTGTCACCAACAGCCTTGTAGCTTTATCATCGACGGTGTCATCACCTTGCCGATTGCTCTTTACGGCTTTCTTGTCTTTCCTGACGTTCCCGCCACGACAAGGGCTTTTTATCTTACCAACGACGTTAGTCATCCAGCTGGCATAAATTCTGGTGTGTACTCAGCCACTCGTCAGGAGCGCCTGTTGTCATACGATCGCTTAAAGCCCGATCGCGATGTCATTCGGCACCCACTTTCTTGGAACCTGGCTAAGCGAGTTCTCACCCGCTGGCGCTGGTATGCATGCAGTCTCTTAGTCAGTTCCCATACACGTCATGTCTGCTACGTGTTGACAGTCCGTCTTGTCTCGGACTAGTTTGCCGTCTCCGGCGAAACGGAGAGCTTCGGATCAAACAACTTGATGGGTCAGTGGCTATCCGCCATCGGAGGATACTCCGTTGAACAAGTAGGTCGGTTCAAAGTATTTGTCTCCTGATAGCAGCTGATGTGATGCAGATTATTACCCGTCGGGCGTGACTGCCTTTGGAATCGCGTCCACGCTCGTCTGTGCTGTGTGGACAGACTATGCCCATGTACGATGGCCGGTCCTCGTGTACATGTCCTTCTGCTGCACAACTGCTGCCATCTGCATCCTAGTGTGGAGCAGTCCCACGGGTCTCAAATTTTTCGCCTACTGTGCGTCGAGCAGCATGTCTTCTGCTCTGTATGTCCGCTCATCCTATCGTTTAGACATTGCTGGTGCCGCTTACTCTGGTCAGGCGACGACATTTGCGTCAGTGAGCATTGGCGTATCCACAGCGGTTGTGTGCTTACGTCACGGACATAGATGGGCTAACCAGATATGCGCCGACGACAATCAAGAACGTGCGGTCGTTCTTGCATCCATGAAGTAGGAAGTGGTCTCCCTCTCTCCCGCTTGGTTGCTCACACTTCTCATCTCGCTTAGTATGTGGAATAACGCAGTAAATGCTTGGTGGCCGCTGCTGTTCTACAAGGCAACGGATGCACCCCGTTTTACCACAGGAATGATAACCATGATCTGCACATGTGGGGTAACACTCAGCGTTACTTGGCTGGTGTGGTACCTCGAGCAACGAGAGCGTGGCCGACACAAGCAAACATCAGGATAAATGTGAGAGACTCGGCAGAGGTTGAGGTGGAACCCCCGTGCAACTTGTGTTCACGTTATATAACTTCACAACTCTGTTATCCAAGCTATCAATACATGTTTTATGGCAATCCCTTCAATGGGTTTGGGCAGGTAGAAACAAAGGGGGGAGGGTAAGACCACATTTCTGGTAGGCACAGCAAACCAGGATTAGAACTGCACAAAAGCCATCCTTTGGTTTCTAGAAGAAATAACGTAAGAATAAAAAGAAAAAAAGAGGGGAAAGGATAGCAGCATCTCGCTCGACAGCAAGAGAAATTATCGGTGGTAGTTGGAAATGGAGCCAGCATTCACACCGTCAAACGGGAGTAAAAGGTAAAATGGTGGGGGTACAGGTTACTGAAACTTTGAGTGACGAGGGGCATTGCGCAGAGATGCAATGTTCTGCCCCTTGCTCAACAGGTGCCAAAACGTTGCAAGGCTGCGTTGCTCACCCCAAGACATCTTGCGAATGGACGGTACCAGTTCGCCCAATGTCCCTCGTGCGATACCCCGTGCAAGCTTACTGATAGTGAACCGGCTGGGGAACAGAAACGTAGGTACTGGCAGGATCGCCTAGCAAGAAGGGAGGCACTGGTTTCCGGTCAGAGAACTTGCGCGTCAGGTTCGCACCGCCTTGTCCAGCGGGTTGCGGGGACACATAAGAAGGTGCCTGGTAGGGGTTCGGAGAAGGCGCGCGATAAGTGGGTGCAGGATATTGTCCATAAACCTGGGGGCCATGATACTCTTGCTGAGGCACATATGCCGGCTGGGGCACACCATAACCATGATCATAACCATGACCATGCCCCGACGAGCTTCCGCTAAGCCGGCGCTTCTCAATCGAGTTTTCTTGGCGTTCGTAGAAATCCGTTGCACCGGGGTCAAAGGTGACGGCGGCGGCAAGATCCCTTTCAAGACGATCGCGGCGACGTTTGCGCAAGGTGCACGTGATGAGGGTGAAAATGAGGATGAGAACGAGAAGGCCGACAGTGGCAAAGACACCACCCTCAAGGGAAGGATTGTGCAAGAAGGACTGGGTAGGAGGAACTGTCGCGGACGCGGCCGGCGGTGTGCTGGTGACGTAGACGATGCGAGTACCGTCAGAGGTGGTATAGACGATATCAGAGACTGAGGAAGTGGGTGTCGGCGGGGAGGTGGTCGAGGCAGGGGAGGTGCTGGACGTAGAGGTCGATGGTGACCTGGTAGTCTCGGTCAAAATTCACAGGAAACCTGAAGGAACTCACGAGGCGGCAGAAGTGGTCGAGCCAGTCGAGCCAGAAGATGAACGCGTCAAGGGAATGTTCGATGTTGTCGTGGACGAAGGTGCCGACGATGGTATGGAAGTTGTGGTATCGCCGATGAGGCTAGTGAATCCACCAACTATTCCACCGAGGCTCAAAGAGTTTCCAGAGCTCTGCGAGGTTGCAGAAGAGGTGGTCCCCTGGTCCACGGTGCTCGATGTCGAACCACCAGGACTGCGAAGAAAATGAGGGCTAGCTTCGTAGAGGGGAGTAGTGACTTACAACAGACCACCAAAGGCTATGGCGTTGGAGGACACAATGAACGGGCCGTCGCATGCGACAACGGATGAGACTCACGAAAGCCCTGCCTTTTGTTGAGGAAGCGACGGTGGAAAGCACGGTGTAGATTCATAGCTGGTCCGTCGGATAAAAGAGCGACTTGCAGTTGACTGAATGGAAGAGTTACAAGGGCAAGGACATGGAGGGAAGGAGAGAGAAGGAGCACAGAGTGCTCCTCCCGTCTCTTGTCTGTTGGCATCGCGACAGTAGTACAATTAAGAATCCAAGCAACTACCAACATTACACTCTGGCAGGGTATACCACACCACGACAAGAAAGCCCGGTCGCTCAACGACTCAACCTCGTCACCAACCCATAGCTCTCACCAGCCGTTCTCTCCATGATCTCCCTCAGCGGACCAAGAAGTCGCGTGAACGACGGCGCATCCAACGCCGCCACTTTGAGTTTCGACTGAGAGTGGTCACCCCGGTGCACGGCACTCACCGTCGCAGCTCGTGGCGCGAGGCGGAGCAAAGACAGTTCTGTACACGCGTTAGCTCTGATACGCATCCAGTGCCCTTGAGAAAGCTCACCTCCAAAGTAGTCCCCCTTCTTGAGCCGACCAACGGTGATCTCGCGCCATTCGTCTTCCTCGCCCCGCTGCTTTTTGGTGACGATAGCTTCTCCCTCCTCGACAAAGAAGAAAGTGTCCCCCATCTCGCCTTGGCTGACAACTGCCTCTCCATCTGGGTATATCCTACTTACAAGTGCATCCGCGATCTTGCTTCTTTCCCCTGGTTCGAGGGAGGAGAGCAGCGGGACCGTGGACAAAAAGTGCTCATACATGGTCCGCCGCCTGTGGGCAGCCTTCAAAATAATCGTGCGGAACGTGATACGGTCCAGTGCCCACACGGTCGACGGCTCTATGGCTTGTACCGTCGCTGCACGAGGATGCCCATACATCAACGCAAGCTCCCCGAATGAGTTGCCCGGCTTGCACTCCATGACCTTGCGTCCATAGACAGGATGGTAGCCAGGCTGGAGGAACTTGTCGGTTTGGGACGACAAGGTGGACGACAGATTGTCCGTCAGCCATGTTGGCGGCAAGGGCTCGGGATGGATGTAACAATAGAAAAGTCCAGATTCGACGACGTAAAAGTATTCTCCGACATCACCCTGTCGGATGACTACTTCATCTTTGTTCACGTGGCGCTCCTGCATGGCGTTTAGTACGCCGGTTTCCTGTTCTTCGTCAAGGTCACGAAATATGAAGTTGTTCGCGATCGACGCCTTGATACGGCGAAGCTGGTCGGGTGTTTTTGGATAGACGGGCAGAGGATCATCGTGCCCACTGTCAACAGCAATCGGCTCTGCGCTGACAGATGTACGACGCGCCAGGATAGTGGGGGAGGGGGCGTGGAGGTAATCACTAGGACCCAACGAGAGGGAACTTGACATGGTGGGTGTAGACGTGGCGTCGTAGCGCGCAAACGAGTTGGACGGGTCGGTGGAGAGAGGAGAGGTGGGCGGCAGTTCACGACCGTCAAGCGTAAAGGTGGGTGGTCCCAAGCCATTACTCGCGCTACTGGAGTCAATGGAAAGTAATGCATTCCCGGGTACATTGAGGGTGCCAAAGGGGCTGTGAGAGAGGGCGGTGTGGAACGAAGACACACGCCGTTGTGAGGCAATGTTTGAGAACGGAGAGACGGGTGTGGGGGTCTTGTTACGAGGGACGAGATGGACGGGCGTGTCGAGATAGAACTCGGGCGAGAACTGCTCCTGTATCGACGGAAGACTACGGTGGGCTAGCGCGTCCCGCGTGCGTGTGCGCTGCTCCTCCAAGCGCGACTGGAACCAGTTGGCGCAGAACTGGAGAGCATCCTTTGGCTGCACACGGTGCACGTCGCGAGTCAAGTCGGCCACGAGAGAGTCAAAGGTCGACATGGATCCGTGCGTCGTGGACGGCGGGGACAAAGGCGCGAACAGTCTCGCACTCCCACGTTCACAAGCTAGCCATGTCCTGATCATACAGTACAAAACAAGTGGAACGACGCGCATGACATCGAAACCCCCCCGGTCATCTCGAGTGCTGATACTGTGCTGGATACCCTGCAGCCCCGTAGCCCTGTTGGCCAACGTGCGTCGCTTGTGCTTGAGCGTGAGCATGAGCATGAGCATGAACTGCCTGCGCCTGTGCCTGCGCCTGTGCCATCGCTTGCGCCTGAGCCTGAATGCGCACAGCATCCTGTGCGACGAACATTGGCTGCGGGTGAGGAGCATATCCAGGCTGTTGAGCAACGAGCTGCTGTCCCGGCTGCTGAACAATTATTTGTTGTGGTTGCTGGGCTTGCGGCGGCGGCTGCTGGACCTGGGACTGTGGCTGATGGTGGGCGTGTGGGTGAGGATGCGGAAAGTTGAACTGAGGCGGCGGCATCGACCCGGGTGTCGGCGATGGACCATACGCAGGGCTAGCTGTGGATGTGAAATATGGGTGTGACAATGCGTCTGTAGCGGTGATTCGCCTGCTGGGGTCAAACTGGAGCAATCGCTCAAGCAGATCGATTGCTATGAGAATCAAGTCAACCGAGAGGCTTTCCGCTCAAATAAGAAGACGTACCCTGAGGGGACGCCTTAGGAAGAACTTGTTGAAAGGAGAGTTTAGGGTATTTTGGATATTGCTTGATTGTGACTTCTGGCTGTGGACACGGTGAGACGATAGCAGGACGTGGGAGTAGCTTGCGACCACATACAGAATCGGTGGCTATCTTCCTCAGCACCCTGTCGTCTGGGGTGCCTATAATCCGCATGATGTGGAGTAGCTGATCCTGGTTATCGCGACCACGGAAAAGAGGCACACCCGAGATCATCTCTGCAAATATACAGCCGCAAGACCAAACATCAATGGACGTATTATATGTCCGGGAACCCAGGAGCACGTCTGGAGCGCGGTACCATAGAGTGACGACCTAGACTCCAAGTTCAGCAGCTTCTACAAAGTGCGAAATTTCCGATCCGTACCTCGTTCGAGAACGTGTTGACAGGGACACCGAACGCCCGTGCCAGCCCAAAGTCACCTAGCTTTAGCTCCCCCTTGCGATTGATAAGGAGATTTTGGGGCTTGAGATCGCGATGCAGGACACGGTTCTCGTGACAGAAGGAGGTGCCCTTGAGGAGTTGATACATGAAGCTTCGAACCGTCGCGGGGTCAAGAGCGCCGCGGTCGCCGTGTTGGTCCATATACTTCTTGAGATCTTGGTCACAGTACTCGAATATAAGGACGAGTTTCGTCTCCGTGTGTATAACGTCATGCAGGCGGACGATGTTGACGTGCTTCAGCTCCTTCATAAGGGAGATCTCACGGATGGCAGTGGATGGGGTTCCTTCCTCTGCATCCAGGTGGATCTCCTTTAGAGCGACAATCTCATTGGTGGTCCTAGAGCGCCCCTGCATCAAACGCAGTGAGAAGGGATCGAAGGGCGGGAGCGGGCACGATACCTTGTACACCGTAGCATATGTGCCCTCACCTGTGACAGATCAAATCAGCGCAACCGTCGTCGAGATCGAGGAAGGCATCTATACCCAGTTTTTCTAGCTGGTCGACGTGAGTAGGAAGGGACGCGAGAGAGTGGGTTATGCTCACCTGGATGTAGTTCATGTTGGACGACAGGCAGGAGTCTGCCGACTTGCGAGGTCAGTGCAAGCTGCGTGAAATGTAACCGCTGGCACCGAGCGGGCGGGCTGCAGCGGAACGGGAGAAAGGCAGGTCGAGGAATCCGTGCACAGGACGCAGCCAGCAAAGTTACCGATCCGGCAAGTCGAACCTCCGCACCAGCCTCAAGGAAAATATCTGCACGATGGACGCCCCACCGAGGCCCAAGAAACCACGCACAAAATCCTCTGCGCGCAAGACCACGTCCCACTCTGCCAACGAGATACTAGTCGGAGACCCCTCCACGACTGTGGTGAGTACACCGGAGCGCTACGACCTCCGTTGCACCTCTTATTACTTCAGATCGCACCCAAAAATGCCCGCTATGCCGAGTCCTCCACGCTGGCCATACGTTCTGGCGCAGAACTCGGTCAGGACCAAGCCCTCGAAGACCTTGCAGCCCATCGGGTGGAGGGAGCTCTCGACACCAATCTCGCTGAACTGAGTCTAGGACAGAGGCTTTCAGCCTTGAACGGTACTCACGCCGGGGCCAAGGCCTCAGACTCCGAAAACGACGAACAGACTGGCGTGTCTTCGCGGCCTAACAGGCGGTCCCATTCTCCGGATGTCGTACCTACGCATTCGCTCACACGGACACTCATACAAGCTCTACATTCGTCTGACTCACGGCTTTTAGAAACATGTTTGGCACACTCTGACACGGCGCTCGTTCGAAATACCGTGAGACGACTACCTCCTCAGCTCGCGCTACCACTCCTCTTAGCCTGCGTGGAGAGACTGGGAAGAGGTGCAAGAGCCGCGAATATGAAGGGCGGTGGTGGAGGAGCTAGTTCACAGAGAGGCATAGTTCTAATCACTTGGATAAGAACAGCGCTCACTGTCCACAGTGGCCACCTCATGGCAGTGAGTTCAGGTCGTCTGCACGCCCCTCTTTCAAAGATCTTACCCATCCTAGATGCCAGACTTGGTCACCAGACTGGCAGGTCTCCATGCTACACTGACATCCCGACTGGCGTTACATGAAAGTCTGCTGTCCTTGAACGGAAAGCTTGATATGGTGCTGTCTCAAATCGAAATGCGATCTTCCTCAGCTCCTGCGTCAGTCGCGTCAAAGAATCGCGCTCTCAGACATCCGGACAACGTTCGCAGGCCGACCCGATACGTGGAAGGAGAAAGTGAGGAAGAAACAGATCGAATAAGCGCGGAACCCCCAATAGAGAGCGGTGACGAAGAAGGCAGTGTAGAAGATATCGGGCTGGGCGGAGAAAGCGGGGACGGGGACGAAAAAGGCTCAGATGCGGATTGGGATGGGGACGGGGACGAGGATATAGGAGAATCTAGCGATGGGAGTGAATCCGATGGGAGTAGACCTTTGCTAAACGAATTCACCGACGAGGATGATGACGACGAAGACGATGAAAGCGAATAACAGTATCAACATGCAGCATTCTCCGCTTGTCAGATCGGGCACATCAGGATAAGTGGACAAGTGCCTTCAATAAGTATATCATGAGGGAGGTGCTACGTAGATGTTAATTTACTCCTCTACCCAATCGTCCTGCCTGACGCGTTCAACATACCGTTTGATCCATTCCTCCCGTTGAGTGTGTTGTGTCTGGAGCTGTTGTCTCAGCACATCTTTCCTTTGCTGCTCCTCGTTCAATTCCTCCCCACTGTTTCTCGCCTCCGCACCGCGGTCTATAGCGTTCATTTCCATCCGCAACCGACCCTCCCGCTGACGAAGGGCATTCCTTCTTCGATTATACACCTCAGGGTGCAACGTAACAACAAGCAAAGAGAAGAAGGACGCCACTTTGTGGACGAAACTTGGCGGTTCGGGAGCTGTCGTGGGCTGTTGTAGGGGCCAAAGTAATTTATTTTCCCTGTGAACGTTTGCGAGGGAGAGACTATCGATGATCCCGTTTGACTGTCTCGGTATCGGTGGACCTTGAACTTGCTGCGCGTCGGGGATAGGACCGGCATTTGGAACATGACCTCCCGGTCGTGGAGGGTTGCGATCGCCAACGTGGCGGTTGTCTTGAGCTACAGGGACAACAGGAACGCCATCAGCCGCTCCTCCAGCTTGCGCGCCGTCCATGCCAAGCCCCGCCTCATTGCCACCAGCTCTATCCAATGGTCGTAGGACGACGACGCGAACATGAGTCCACATCTCGTAAACGATCCATGCAATGAGGCACAATCCAAGCAAGGGCTTGCGCGTAGGGGAAAAGAAGTAAAGTAGGAGTGCCGTTCGAAAGGCGACCATTAACAGAGGTGCAAGGAGAGCGCGCATGGGTATCTCTCTAATAATATTTCCTTCCGCAGGCTCCGGGGGAACAGGTGTTCCGGCTGTGCCTGGCTGAACGGTGACGTCGATGTTGGCATTTGGTGCTGCTCGAAGAGGTGGAAGACCAAGCTCTCGGAGAAGATCATTCACATGCGGGGGAATGGACGAAGTATTCGCACCCAAAGGGGTGGGTATGGGTAACGGTCGCGGTGGTTGCAGTGAGAGGATAGAGAAGGTATACGTGAGAACATTGAGAGCATGCGCCTGTAAGGGAGAGGGTATACCCCTAGGAGCCTGAAGGGAAAGATATGATTTCCCACTGTAAGCACGATTAGGGAAAAGACACCTGTGGCAGTGGAATGTTCGTACTCGATAGTGACAATCTCGTAGTCGAGGGTATTGTCAGAAGTCAGACCTGCTAGCGGGGAGGTGGCGTCCAAGACGTCCGGCCAGGCATACCCCAGACGTTCGAGGGCAAGTTTCGCCGCGCTCCGCTGAATGTTCATGTCATCCAGAGGATTTGGAGCAGCTAATTTGGAGTTGGAAAGCCAACAGAGTGCTTGCGAGTGCTTATATTGAATGAATGCGAAACTATCATTCGAGTCTGAAACAGAAGAGGGGATGGCGAATGGATGTTGCTGTGGCTCCACAGGAAGACTCCCTTTAGTCGAACAAGCCGGAGTGCGAGGGGAAGGCGATGTAGTAGCACTAGCACTTGGCGGATCACCCGTCCAGGCTGACGGTCGCACAGACAGATGGATGGTGCGCTGGTCGTCTCGGCACTAAACAGACAAAGGAAGTGAGCACTCCGACGGGACCGCTTGCACTCTTCTTACTGGCCATAGTTCCTGTATTTTCTCCTGATCATCCAAGTACCGGCCTCTCCATATGACACGCTGACCCTCTGGCCGAGGATGTCCGATACAGACCAAAGATATAGTTTCTTTAACGTCTAGAACTGTCGCGTTTTCCAGTACTTGGATGTCGAAAGAGCTTGAGTACGCGGGCAGCTCGACGTGGATAACCACGGACATGGTGGTGGCGACGACGAACAGGCGAGAGCCGGCATACGTGGAGATCACGTGCCATAGGTAACCTCTGGTCGACGCCGACCTCAAATAGTCCACTAATACGCTGCAACCAGAATCTAAATGTTACATATCTTACATGGGTCTGGTCATATTGCTAGGCTCAGTGTTTTCGGGGTCCTGTCAGGGCTTTGAAAGGGACTTACCTCATATGGTATGTACTTTCCACGGTGCACGGTAGTACGCATAGTCCAACATGGCATATCAGCAGGGGAGAACGAATGGAGACAGGGCTGACTCAGCGAGGCCGGCAAGTTCTGACTGGTGCCGTCGACCGACAATATGGCCCTCGGCATCCCGCAGCCCACCGGAACAGAGCTCAGGCAAACAGCACGTGACATAATGACATCATGTGTACGTGACTAGGTAAATCAACCACGTGACCACGTGTTGAGTTCATAAGAAATTGGCAACGCGTCCAAAGTAGTCTTGGAGTCTCATGTGGTCGCTTTCCCCCATCCTCTTTCTCGCTGGCCATGTGCTCGCCCAGTTACCCCTCCCAGACCCTCCATTTATGCCCCCAAATGCTTCAGCAGGTGCAGTCGCCTCGCCTGGCGGTACCGTCCCAGACTCCCAATGGTCATCGCTGCTCGGCGATCTCCTCTATTTTTACGAAGCACAGCGTAGTGGTAAACTTCCCGCGAGCAATCGTGTCAAGTGGCGGAATGACAGTGCCCTCTCTGATGGCCAAGACGTCCACCTCGACTTGACTGGCGGGTATTATGATGCAGGAGGTACCGTCCAACTTGGATAAGGATCGAGCTCTCTCAAGCTGTTTTGCAGATTATATCAAGTGCACATTTCCTTTGGTTAGCCTCCTCCCGTCCCCGTCATGCTAGCCCGAGTGTTCACCTTTGATTAGTCATTTACGCTTATGTCGATATGCTGGGGTGCGACCGACTTTGGAAAGGGTAAGGCTCACTGTTCTGATGTTGTTTCCTGCTGCAAGGTGTTTGGCACAGGCTATGACCTAGCAAACCAAACACCCTACCTTGATGCCATGTTACGGTGGGGCCTAGATTGGCTTATGAAAGTGAGCGAGCTACCCTCCACCCTCTATAAGCCTCATACTGATGTATTCGAAGGCACATCCAGCG
>JBBPLV010000024.1:37173-65677 GCA_038089975.1 Boletellus ananiceps | reverse complement strand
AGCCGCTCTTCAAGAAGCGGAGCGGCTGGCTGTCGAGCAGAGACATCATGACGAGCATGCTCTTGAGGTGGCGCAAGGATTAGTTCAGGAGTCAGTCGTGTTTCCTGAGACCGAGAGTCATCATCAGGAACGGGCGAACCGGGAACTTCCAGATGTGCTTCCTGAAACACGAAAGTGGCAAGAGGAAGAACAACAAATTACCCCTACTTCCGTGCGAGAAATTGAAGAGAGCAGTTCGAACGGAGAAATGGCAAAAATGATGGCAGGGGAAACAGGTTTCAGGGTCGCGGAATCTAAAGAAACGGAAGCGGTTGAATCCGGAGATACAGTCACTCAGTGGAACTGGGACCTTGTCCGAGAAAAGGGCGTGACCACGTTCACATTACCAGGTATATCTGGTGGTCTGCAAGAAGGTTCGTCTTATTTTGGTTGCTTTTGTCTCGGTGGTAAACTCTTTCCCCCAGATGTGTTTGGCCTGCGGGTAGCTCCTTCGCCTCCCATCAAAAGTCGAGGAGAAGATGAGTTGTTAGACAAGATCTTTGCTCTCAGGAAAGGTCTAAGATCGATCAATATCAATGAGATCGCCAGGCCCACGGCAACGTCAGTGTTTGCGGCACAATTACCAACTTTGGGGGAGTATGGGAAGATGAACGCTCGGTTTTCTACCATCCTATCTGCAGTCACGGCTCTGCCTCCATCTCCCTTAGCGGCCGCTGAGGTAGAACTTCGGTCGCTGAGGAGCGAGCTAGATGCCTCCCAGGAACTTATGCAGCGTATTCGCCGGCTAGCAGATCTTGCGGACGTAGCTCATAGCTGCGACATGGCTCTCAGTGATCTTTTGGAGCACATCGACAGCTATCCGGCACCTCCTATAGGACCCTTGTCAAGTACACACGTCTCATCGCCCCGCTTACCTCCGGAGCAGCAGCTCACTGCTCGAATCGGCTTCACCAGGCGAATGTTTGCTCACGTAACAACACACTACGAACCGCATGGCAACGATCCTCGTGCCGTCACCGAGTACCGACGTGTCCAGCAAACCTGGCAGGAGCTGGAAGACATGGCTAACGACAGGCTCGGGGGAAAGAGGTCGCGATCATCGAGTGTAGTCAGCTCTGGCCGAAATAGCCGTACGTCTGTTTCTGCTGTTAGCTCTTATTCGGGAGGATCGAGTCGTACGAACAACCCCAGACTCCCTCACGGTGGAAAAGCCGGCAGATACTCAAACCTCTCGGTGGGGGGGTCAGATGGTGGCAAGTTCCTAGCCCCAAACCATGCGTCTTCTCAGCGTGTGTTGTCCGGCTCCTCAAATGGTCATCGCCGCTCGTCCAGCAAGTTATCCATGGCATCGGTGGATACAGCCCGTTCAGTTTCTGGACCTATCATGTCAACGTCACCTGGGTTCTCGTCTTCCGTGCACAGTTCCACTTTTGCTTCCCGGCAGCGCACGGCCAGCATGTCGTCAAGCGCCTCGGGCCCTGCCCCGACTCCTTCGTTGACGGTGCGGTCGTTGGCACAAACTAGGTCTCAAGTGTCTCCTACACCCTCAGAAATTTCATCGAATTCGCGAACCAATGCAACACGATCCTCTTCATCCATGTCAACTTGGGCTCGCGCACCGAGACGATCATTTCCCGTGGCGAGCAAAGTTCAGACCCCTCCTCGTCGGACTCAGCCACCCATCAAAAAAACGTACGTTGCTAATCCGCAAAATAAGCTCGATATGGCTGTTGGAGATGTTGTCAACAAACTTCCTGTGAATATCAATGTCGAAGTCGTCGCTGATACCTGGAAGGATCAGAGTGGCAAATACTGGATTGGCGATCAAGAGCCTAAATTATGCTTTTGTCGAATTCTTCGATCGCAGACCGTAATGGTTCGTGTCGGGGGCGGATGGCAGGAATTATCTAAGTATGCGATGCACTATTAAATGATTTCCTAAGACGTGCGCTGATGTTTACTTAGGTTCATCAAAGACCATTTTGCAGACCAGTTTCGAATAATGCCCCCTGACTCACCGCAGTTCGGTTCCCCTCGGTTTGGATCCAGAGAAGAAAAATGGATTAGCTCTGCGACCTTGTTTGAAGCGCCAGAAACCGTTGCCTCCCCCCCCCCTCCACGTACCCCAGAACCGTTAGCCTCATTCATACCCTCTTTCACCGTTTCTACGCCTGGTGCTCACAGTCCGCAGACTGTTAAATCTTCCTCATCATCAGGGTCGCCACTGGCCCCTTTGCAATTCATACGTCGTGCAAACCCACCAATGCGTCCGATGACGCCATCAAAGCCACCTACTCATCGCCCTCGGACAAGTATACCAAATACACCAGCCCGACATACATGGAGACCTTGATAATTGACTGTCCACACGGGACACATACCACATGCGGTCACAGACACCTACTACTAATTATTATTTTCATGTTGACTTCATGGGATAGGGACGCTCACTAGCGATACTGCTGCTTACTGTTACGCATCTTCGTGCTGTGTACTTGTCATGTCTTTTACATAGATTTATTGTCCAACCGTCGACATCGGGTGTGCCAGACTAATTCTTTCTATTTTTGGTAACACCTGCGAGTCTTGACCCGACATGTGATATACACCTCAACGAGACACTCGTCCTTTCTCCAAGGGTTACCCCTCCATGGATTCCGATCTGAAGTGCAACCGTCTCAACTGCAGGAAGACATTGGTCGACAAAGCGGTGGTGGTGCGAAATGATCCTTGTTCCCTGTCATCTTGCTCATCGAAGACTGGATTATCCAGACGACGTGTAAGTCACCAATACTCGTGTCATAGAGCCATAATCACGCGATTCCACGGGAATAGGCTCGCATATATTCTGCTGTGAGTTGATTAGCAGAGCTTTCACGCCATTCCACAATGATTTACTCCGAGCAGTGGAATGTGCCAACGAACTGTTCAACGCATCCCGCCTTTGTCCAGGTGAAATTCTGTCACCGAGTTTCGATGCGTGCCTCATAGTCATAGCTTGCGAAACATCGCTTACGGAGCCGTGCGTGAACATGATCTATCTCGTGGGTCCTGCCTCTGAAACGCCATTACGTCTGTTAGGGACGACGTGGTGGTAAAGAGCTAAGTCTGTACTATGGATCTCATTAACGAAGCAAAAAAAAGGTGTGTTGTTTGCACCCGACGAACGATTACAAAACGGTGCGTGGACGCGCTTTTGGCGACATGCACTGTACTCTCCTTAATCGCTTCACAAGTCCGTTCTTTCGGGGCTGAGCCCATCTACTATCATGGAAATTTGCAGTCGGTCTGTGCTATCTTGATCCTTTCACCGTCAAGGTTCACAGCCATGAAGCGCACTATCTTTTTGGCAGTATCAAATACACCAGGAAAAGTGCGTCATTCTGGCCTTCCGCTGGTTATGCCGCATATGTGTTGTCACGCAGTTCATTCCAGCATGCCGTTACCCGGAACCTCAGCGACAAAAATGCCCAGCTGCAGAAACAACTCGAGAACGTCATAAGGGAAGGTATGCACCGTCCCATCATATAAACCTACTTCACGAATAGACAGCTATTGTTTGTAATCTCAGCCAACGGGGAAATCAATCTCCTTGGGAGCAAGGTTGCAGGTAAGACATAGTGTCATACGTCTCATGACGTCTTGCCTGTTGGAAAACAGAATTGGAGAGAGATCTTGAATTGGAGCGTCGGAGGGTCCATGAGTTACAAGACACGTCGAGAGAGCGAGAGAAGGAGTACCAAAAACTAAAGGTAAGATGAGTCGAACCTGGTTCAACCTCAACTCCGTAAAGCAATTTAGGCTCAGCTCGACAGAGTAAAGAGAAGGGCTCTTCTCGGCCCCGATACTTCCTGCACAACTCAGCCTTCCGTGCAAGGTTTTGGTCGTTCTCATCGTTCTCTCGACAACCAGTCCAGACAAGTGGACATAGGTGCCGTGGTGGGTGGCATGGAGGCCATCGGGGTGAATTCTTGGCCGACTTACTTTTCTCAAAGCCCCATATCTGACAATGAATCAGATACAACGAACGCCTCTTGTTAATCGCGTTACGAGAGGGAGTATCGGGGCACAACAGGGGCATACCGGACTACAGCAAGTGGTGTCACACTCGACCACGCCCGCCCGAGCTGCCACCACACACCGCCATTCACTTCACATAGGGGATCGCTCCTTCATGGCCAACTCTGTTTCTGATAGGTCAGATAGTGCCCACGAAGTGGAAAATTTGCTTCTTCCGAAGACGGTCAGAGGGCACTCTGCAATGCAATCTGGTTCAAGTGGATGGGGAACGAGCTCAGCAAGGTCTCATCAGGTTCACCAGCGACGTTGGTGATATGTACTTTATGCTCGGATACTCTTTCTCACTCCTTCACTGTAGCATTCAATCTCTCAACAAACAGGGGATTCAGGCCTGGAAGATGACCCCATTGATCATGAGACCCAGGTATAGATTAAGTTAGACCGGCAAACCAACCAGAGACAGAGGTACATGAATAACATAGCGTGCGTGAACCGATGTAGCGTAAGGCGATGCGTGATGTATGTTAGCGTTGGCAAAAGTCAGTGAAAGTTAAATGGAGAGAGAAAAGAGAAAAAGGTGGGGTGGAGAACCAAAGTAACATCACTCGTATCGGAGAGTGCCATTTTTTTCATCTTCGAGGTACTGTCCAATAGCTAGTATGTCCTGGCCAGCGCGGCGCAGGTAAACAGCAAGCACACTTCTATCCGCCTTCGGCAACAGCGTTGCGAGCTTGTCGACTTGTCGATTGAACTCCACTTCCAAAGTTAAACTGTCATGCTGCGGTGCACCTCCGCGGCCATCAAAGAGAGAGGGTCTGCGTGTCATCGTATTGGAACGCTGAGGGACCGTCCCGTTCAAAGAAGTCTGGGAAGTGACAATAATAGTTTGGGATCTCTGCATGCGATTGGGAGGGGCGCGTGGACCCCCAGGGACAGATGGTGCGACGGGGGGTAGGTTAGCCGGGCGGGGGCTGGGTTGTTCGCTTCCATTCCTGGGCGGACTCTTGGATAGCGTCTTCGCGGGGGATGGAGGGGTTAAAGGTTTTTCCTTCTTAATGCTAGCCCTACGCCCAAGGGATGCTAAGAAGCTCCCAGGGGACTTTACAACCGAAGGGGAGACAGCTGAACGGCTAGACGAAGACGATGATGATGCAATAATCGTGGACGCTCGAGAGGGACGGGGAGCCGTGGCCAACGCGGGATAAGGAAGAGGAGGGAGTGCATTGGGCGGGCTGGCATCAGCAGCAGCACGCGGAGCGAGGTCAGTTGCCGAGTAAGCATCTGCCCGCCTCGGAAACGTGACACCTGAATCAGTGGATGATTGAGAGATATGACGCGGCGCAATGGATGGGGAAGAAGTAGATGGTGCACGGGGTCCTCTTGACGTATTCACATTAGAGCGTTTCACCGACGAGTGGGGATGAAGAGCTAACCATCTCAGCCAGATGCTAGGAAGTAGTAATAGTCTAACCTACCCTTGTACTTGGTCTCAGAAATCCAGTCACCCAGACCACAATCATACTTGTACAATTCATTGATCTTGTAAGCATAACCCATTGATCGTTCCAAGGCAGTCCGTTTCACAATCACGTCCGCAAAGTACATCGCAGACGGGTGTGCCGACTTCGTCCTCTGCACTGGCAATTTCGGCCGTGACACAGAATGAGTAACCGAGGGTGAGGGTATCCCAGACGAGCGCTTGCTTCCAGTAGAAGGTCGATTGACTGACATCAGAGATGGCGTGCGGGGTAGGGATGAGAAGCGTTTGATGTTGAGCGCATTCTTCAGCGACTTTGTGTCCAAGTGAGGGAGATCATTCTTCGCTGGAACGGGAGGTACTGTCTCTTCGAGGAGAGTAAGGGTTTTGTCGGCATCCACCCAGCTTTGCGCGGCACTTTCGTCGGAGCGAGGTGAAGATGGCGGAGGGTCAACATGAGGTTGTTCAGAGCTACTATTACGACTGAGGTTGGGCCGGAGGTTATCAACGCGACGGATCTCCAGGCCCTTTCCACCGTTCTGTCCTTCATGACCACGCGGGGGTTCAATAACGGTTGGCGGTGGCACATCGCAGGAACTCATGATCCCCATGTCGTCAATTGCGAGACCGATGGAAGCCACTAGATCGTCCATCGAGTCAAGACAAGGCAGTAATGTAGCAAGTACCTCGTGCGGTGAGGTTGGAGCCTCAGAATCTAAAGTGGATAGCCTTGATGGGGAAAATGCGCCTTCCCGGACGTGGTGTGACTTGGCATCGGAACTAAAGCTTTCCTGGGAGCTGGCCCAAAAATTTACTCGTGCAGGGCTCGACGAAAGGCTGACGATACGTACCTCGGAGGACCGCCAATGGAAGGAGCAGCCGCAGGAGGAACTGTTGCAGTCGCCTTCTTCGGACTTGTAGATACAGCCTCCCTCTTAGTTGATGGCGACGAAGATTTAACTTTTAATGCGGCAGCGACGTGTGGTGGTAATTGCAGCACTTGTTTCATGGCCTCTATGTCATTCTTCTGTCGGATGGGTGAATGTCTAGGAGGTCGTGGGGGCGGCGGCGACTTGGAGTCCATGTTCAAGACGGCCTGGGGAGGTGGTGGAAGTGGTCCTGCAGTGGCATGCAGACCGGGCTGGTAGTGCAGGTACGGGGATGACGTCGTAGCAGGTGAAGTCAGAGCAGTAGAAGGGGTCAAAGGACTGGAAAGATTGGTCCTGGGAGACATGGGGTCTTGTGTGCTAGAGTGTGGACTAGAGAACGCGGGACTAGGTGATGGGGGTTGAGGAAAGAGGTTGACCACGATGGGGCCAGCGACGCGTCCACTTATATGCTTTGACTCGCCTATGTTCGGTGTTCGTACAGGAGTAGAGGAATCGTTGACGTCTTTGACGGTACTGACACCGGGAGTGAGAGCATCTCTTCTCTGGCGTGCACGGTTGGTCGAACAGCCCGGGTCCGATATCTCGGAAGGTCCGGGAGACGGCGACCTCGACTGCGGTATCTGGAATACAGGTGGCCTGAGCGAATCAGCGACAGACAGAGCGTTGGATGGTTGCCGTGGAACCGATGCAGACCCAGGGAAGCTGGCCGTACCGACAATGGCGACCTCGCGCGAAGATTTGCGGGGTACGTGACCAACGCCTTTTGGGAAGACGCCAAGGGCATCGAGGGATGATCGTGGGTGGTTGCTGGGTAGAGGATGGCCAACAGGCTGCGGCTTGGACACAGGAGTCGCAGGTGGTGTCAAGGCCGAGTATGTCTGGGGAGACGCGTCTGGCGGTGCAACCAATGCCAGCCGTCCCAGGTAAGCCTCGAGGCGGGAACGCGAACTGCTCGGTGGACCGCCACCGGACACGGAGACGGAGGGCCGAATGCCATGGCCAGTGCTTTTTTCTGTCTGATCCAGCGCGTGGGCGTCCATCTCCACGATGGCAAGACGTCTTCTGTCAGTGCCCCCCTGGGAAGGAATGCTGGTCCGACGAAGAGCACCGGTCGAGGAACCTGCGGAAGGCGATGCGGCGCGTGGTCCAGGATGTAAAGTTGTGTGCGTGGCATCGTCGGACTCGAGCGCGGGCGAGCGCGACGGAGACCAACGTCGGCCAGCATCGTCAGACTGGTAGTAGGACAAGATGGCGTCGGTGTCCTGTCGTGCCAACGCTGGATTTGCCGTCACTACGCCTACCCGCACCGAGCATAGCTGGACGAAACACGCACCGGCTGCGCACATCGTCGACTCGAGACGGTGGTGGTCTACACAGCGAGATATGAAGACATTGGCTACTCGGCGAAGCAAACTGCCACTGATGAGGCGCTGTTCATATACACCCGCACACCGTAATACGCTCGACGCTAGGTCCCAACAGCCAGCAGCACCGCCTCGAGTACTGCCCTGACTCCCATAGCTGTGCGGCCCCACCATCACTCCCGAGCCCGTCGCGGCTGCTAACCACCACGGACACTGACATCACTGATCCGCCAGCCGAGCTCTCTCCCCGCCCAAAATGGCCGAACAGTTGCGCCACCAAACGTCCAGGCATCGTCGACTCGACAATGCTCTGTCCTCTCCAGTACGATTCTGCGAGCGTTGGCGCCAGCGCTACGCCTGTAGAAAGCTCGTCCGTGATCACTCACGAAATTCTGGAGCTTGTCCAGTGCACCAAACGACTCCAAAAGGTGCGCGACGAGGGGCAATAGGATCGGTGAGGTGTACACTCCAGCAGCACATGGTTGGTAGGGTGATGCCACGGACTTGGATTGTGCCGGGTGCGGCGCCGAATCCGAGCCCAAGAAAAACCTCGGATGGCCTACAATGTAGGCACAAATTCACTCCCCCAAACACGACCGGGTGCAAACAGTACCCACCCTCAAGTATGACGCTGCGCAATGCCTCCCGGTCGCTCGGATACTTGGCGACGGGCTTGCAGTAATGCCACGACTGTCCCGCCCAATCATCGACTGTCAAGGCAAGATGATGCGCCGTGATCGTGCACGCCACCGTACTGCCGAGCGACTTGACGGTTTCGACCGCCGCCCGAGTAGTTGCGTGCTCGAGTACGATCCGTAGCTTGGGAAAGGCTTTGTGCAATTTTTCCAAGTGGGGAAGAAATCTTTCTTCCGCGTTCAGAACGCAGGTGTCCTGAGGTTCACCAATGTTGTAAGTAGTCGAGGATGACAATGCTTGACCCGCTCACCGAAGCGGCATCTGACGGAATTTCTCCGTGCAGGTTCAGGACGAGATCACACTTCTCCATCTCCTCAAGGACAGGATAGTAGACTTCGTACGATTCGATGCCATCATCTGAATTGGTGGTCACACCCCTAGGGTACGACTTGACACCTACGACACCTGCATCTTTCGCCTTTCTGACCTCTTCCGTGGTGAGGTCAGGCGAGAGATAGAGGACCATCAGATAGTCGACCTCGTTGTCGATTTCCTGTAGTCGCTTCCTGTACTCTACCGCCTGGTCCGTCGTAGTGATCGGGGGTGATAGATTGGGCTAGGTCTCGGCTGAGACGGGGCTGATGGTCTTGACAACATCGCTCACCATCACGCAGGCCAAGTCGAACCCGCCTTTTCGGACGTGCGGCGTGACCAGTCTTGATAGATCGCCGCTCCGCAGATGGACATGAAAATCTGCGGGGGACTCCACGACCAGCTTTCTGTCGACAGCAGACATGGGTAATAGCACGGCCACGTGACGACCACGCCAGACGCGTTCGGTTTTCAACCACGCCTTCTACCACCGCTCATGGTTGCAGCTGGTTCAATCACCGTTGCAGGTCGGTGTCATTCTCCGTGGTTCGTTGTGTACTGTATTCTGACACCACCAAGTACGCGTACGACCTCCAACAGCTTGGGAGGCAGCTCGGCTCCCAGAACCATGCGATGACACCACTATCCGCGGGGACGGAACTCTCGCGACACCCGCTAGATCAGTAACGACTTCGTCACCACTTCGTGACATCGTCCAAATAGTGGACGACCGTATTCTCACTTTCGATCCCGACGAAAAGGACAAGGCCCGTGCATTCGTTGAGCGCGGCTTTATGCCCCCGGGGACCAAACGGTACAAGGACAAAAGGTTTATGTTCGATAGGGTCTTCGATGGCGGTGCGCGGCAGGAGGAAGTATATGGGGTTACCGCAAAACCATTGCTCAACGGGCTGCTGGACGGCTACAACGCTACTGTATTTGCGTACGGTGTGCGTCATTCAACATGGTCTGACTCCGCAACATTGCTGATCACTTTGCAGGCAACAGGTTGCGGAAAGACACACACCATCAGCGGAACAGAGACGGATCCAGGCATAATCTACCTCACCATGGCCGATCTCTTCCAGCGCATTGAGGACCGTAGGGATGAGTGGACCACCGAGGTGGTCGTCACCTTTCTTGAAATATATAACGAAGAAATTCGCGACCTTCTCGCCGAAGCTGGTGCCTCTGCTCCACGTGGCGGTCTCCAGATCCGTGAAGACAAATTCGTCAAAGTTATTGGCCTTGTCGAGTTACGGCCCACCAGCGCGGAAGAGGTCAAACAGATCGTCCTCCAGGGCAACTCGCGTCGGACACAGTCACCTACGCACGCGAACGAAACTTCATCTCGTTCACATGCCGTGCTTCAAGTACACGTTACACAATCCCCGCGGACTGCCTCTCTGACTGAACAGCGGACAGTGGCCACGCTATCTATCATTGACTTAGCCGGAAGTGAGCGTGCCGCCGCCACGTCCAATATGGGTCAGCGAATGATCGAAGGCGCCAACATCAACAAATCTCTACTTGCGTTAGGAAACTGCATTAACGCGCTCTGTGAGAGTGGTGGCGCCACTCGACACATTCCGTATCGCAATAGCAAGCTTACCCGTCTGTTGAAGTTCTCTTTGGGCGGCAACTGCAAGACTGTAATGGTTGTCTGTGTGGCACCTACCTCTCAGCATTTTGACGATACACACAACACTCTTTTATATGCCGAGCGTGCTACCAAGATCAAAACAAAGGTGGTTACTCGCAACGTTGTCAATGTTGATCGTCATGTCGGGCGATACGTTGAAGCCATCAATCGCCTTAACATTGAAGTTGCGGAGCTCAAAGCCAAGCTTGCGGGGAAGGCCACCGCTGAAAATGATATTGCCAGGCGCAAGAGAGCGGAAGCTAACGCCGAAGTAGAACGCGCGAGGCAAGATATGCATGCGCGAATGGAGCAGATACAACCATCAATCATTGACGGCGCGTCCTGTGCTGGCAAGATATCCGCCGCAGAAGGGAAGCTATTAGCTCTCCGTGCTCGGATTGCTCAGATCGACGCGTTGATCAACGGCTACTCTTCACATGCGCCTGCGGATCTCGAAGCCGAGCGGGCTCTTTTGCAGGCTCTCGCGAGCCCAGAAGAGCAGGCGATCAAGCCAGATTCTTCCTTAAATGTACGCCTGATTCGCTCCCAAAATTCGCGCAGCCTTTTCGAAGCCACTCTTCGTGCAGTCAGCGAACGTCGTTCTGACAGACTCGAAGAGTTTAGCGTCGAGAATGTCAAAGCAGATGCGAGATGGCGAATGGCAGAAATGGACCGCATCCGGGCGGAAGCCGAAAGGGACGCTTTCAAAGAATGCTTTCGCTCACAGGCGGAGTTGGTTGTCACCCTTCTGGGGATGGTTGGACGGTGCACCGTCATTCTAGGAAAGGCTTCACGCATCTTGAAGGCAGCGATGGAGGAGGGAAAAGACGGGATCGAAGGGGCGATGGAGGCCATTGCAACATCGCTGAGTGTCACCGCAGGGAAAAACGACGACACGCTTTCCGCGCTGGTCGGACAGACCACAGCGATGTATGCTGCTCACCGCGGCGTAATCTCCATCGATGCAGGTGCCAATCAGTCCGCTTTGCAGCCATTCGCTCGCACAGCCTCCGGTTCGGGCTTGAAACCTGCTGTCAAGACCTCCAGAAGATCATCATACAATAGCGTTGCATCACCACGAAAAGCGCACAAATCCCCGCGCAAGTCGCTGCGCTCTAGTATTGGCCAGCCGTATCGCCGAGTTTCCGACAAGGAAAAAAAAGTCGTCCAGTGGAGAGACGAAGCAGGTAAAGGGGACCTAGACGATGCAGGACAAAAAGAGAATCCACCGGTGTTCTCCATCGTTGCGAGTGACAGCACGGAGAGCATCGGGCGTAGTCACTCTGTTGCAGGTTCAGAGAGCGAGTGGGAAGACGAGCGAACTGATGATAGTCTCAACCTCAGTTTTGTCACTGATCCGAACGCAGGACCATCCTCTTCGCCTTCGTCCTCGAGCCTTAGGCCCAACACTAGCAAGCGCCCTCGGCCAAGTCGTCTTGACCCCGGATTCCTCAAAGCAAAGGGTGCGACATCACTTGGGTGTCTTCAGGAAGCAGAGGAAAATGACTCGCCGGTCAGGCGAGCGTCACCATTCTCCGAGAGGAGCATGAACCACTCTGCGGGGAATGACAATGATGCTTCCTTCCTTCATGTTCCCAAGAAAGGCGAGCATAGTGACAGCCCCTCCCGTCGCATTCCCACGTCTACTCCCTGTCTTGCGGCATCCACCAAAGGTACACGTAGGCGGTCGAATGTTGGTCCGGTGCGCAGCGAGAGAACGCGTCGGAGGTCAAGCATGATCCCACAGCCTTCCTCGATCGAGGATGAGGCCCCTGAGACTGTTGGTCCACGGCGTGTGGAAGCCATCGGCAGGTCACCTGCAAAGCGGCCCAAGAGGCTCTCATTGCTGGGAAATGCTTCAAGGTCTTTGAGGATCAAGGGATCAAACATGTTGTCTAGCGTGCCTACATTAACTGTTCCAGGAATAGATCCAAATAGCAGCATCAGCGCGGATACAAGTATGAGACTCGTTCATTCAAAACCATCATGGCGCTGAGCTCCAAACTGCTTGTGCGATGACACGCTACAACCAATCGAGGGTAGAGCTCTTGTACTGTATCTTTTGTCATTCTCCCATGATCGTCGATTTTGTTTATACCACCACACCCGTTCTCTTTCTGTAACTTGCGTTTCCCACATGTTAACCATTGTTGTTTCAGATCTATGCATGTTGTTCTGTACTCTCGTTATTAATGTGCAATCACTGTTGGAGATGATGTCCATACAAAACGTGACACTACCATTGAAACGATCCACAGCCTCGCATAAATGGCGAACGGTGCCAAAGAACAAAAAAAAGCACGATATCAGATTATACGCTTTACCTCAAAGAAAGACTAGTGAACGTGTTAATGACACGGACGCTTAGGACGCGACGAGACCGACCTTGAGATAATATACTTGCCATGCAACGACCGAGAAGAGGACCACGGCTTGCAGGACCGACCACCATTTGACGCGGTCGTTGGTGGACTCGGCAGTGTCACGGTGGCGTCTCTCACGCACAACAATGTACTCCTGTTCGTCTTTGATCGCTAGGAGTCCAATTGCTAGTGAGCGGATTTCGCGCTCGACAGGGGCCACAATATCGTCTATCATAGTGGCCATACTTAGCCAATGCGACAAGACGCAAGGGGGACTAACCCTCTTCAGAGACGTATATGATACCGTGAACGTTGAAGCTATAATGTGCATTAGCGGCGCGTCCGGGGAGTGTCTACTGTGGAGAGCAGTGTCGTACCTGACCTCCTTGTCCGCCATCGTACTCATCTGGTTGGAGAAGCAATACTCGTACCGGCCGTCCTTTTCGGCTGTTATTGAGGTTGAACCGGTGCTGTGTCTGGTGTGCTTTGTCAATACGCTTCCTTCTGGGTCAGCGAGCTGCAAAGGAACAGATGGGCATGGAAAGGGGTGGAAATGACACAAAAATCATACCCAGAAATCGATATCAAGGTGACCGCCTTCGCCAACTTGGTAGGTGACGGTCATCTGGAGAGGCCGGTCGGAAAGAGCAAGGGATGAGACGGACGATGGGCACCTGGTCGTGTTCGTGCAGGTCTTCGAAGAAACATTCCTTTGTCGATGCCGGTATGTGGATCTTGTGCGCACAGATGAGAGTAGAGAACCATGCGAGCAGCAGCGGGAGGCAGAGGAGGAGGTGTCGGCGCGCCATTGCCGTGAAAACGCAAGCGGACGAACAACATACAACGCTCGAGGCCTGAGACCCCGGACACTTGGATGATTTTCGATTTGATTGTGATAATTATTATTTTGGCTTCTCCCGGACCAACGCAACTTGCAGCTCTCCTCTCCGCCCCTCCATCGACGCCATGGCAGAACTGAACGATCCTCTCGCCCCAAAGGTCAGTCCGCAGAACCACAAATCGGCTCAGCACCCATCGAGCCAATCGTGCCACTCATTTCACATGGCCGACAATGCGACGCTGATCTGACACGCATCACAGCAGGAAGAAGAGGCCGATGCCCATTTCGAGCCCGTCATCCGACTCACAGAGCAAGTGGAAGTAAAGACTCATGAAGAGGACGAAGAGGTTCTTTATAAATTGTAAGCAGATTTCGGTATTCCTCCCATCGTCGCTGATATGATCCCTGCGAATCTCAGGCGCGCAAAGCTTTTCAGATTCGATACCAGTGGCAATGAGTGGAAAGAAAGAGGTACAGGCGACGTCCGTCTGCTTCAGCACAAAGAGACACGGAAGGTCCGTTTGGTCATGAGACGTGACAAGACCCTCAAAGTCTGCGCCAACCATGCCAGTGAGTGCTTTGTGTCACCTTACGCTCACAAGCTTCACTAACAACGCCCTTGAGTCACCTCTGACATGCGTCTCCAACCCAATATCGGTTCGGACAGGAGTTGGGTGTGGAAAGTTGCTGCTGATTACGCCGAATTCCCGCCTACATCTGAGACCCTCGCAATACGCTTTGCAAACTCTGAAAGTAAGTTGGCAAAGTTGTGTAAAGGCAGTTTCGCTGAGGCAGTCTTCTAGATGCAAAGGAGTTTAAGAAACAGTTTGAGATTGCTCAGATAATCAATGCAGGCGGTACACTTCCGGATGACGGTATAAAAGTGCAAGAGGAGGAGGAAGAGAACGAGGAGGAAGCTGAGGAGAAAGCTGAGGAGAAGGAAGAGGAGCAGGAAGAGAAAGAGGTGGATGTCGACAAGACTAAGGAGGCTGACTCGGAAGAGAAGAAAGAAGCGTGAACACCGGCTAAGATCGTTTTACTCGTTTCCTGCAGCAACCCCGTAGCCTTGTCGAGTCTACGTGCCCTTTGACGGTGTCGTCGTTTCACCATCTACTCGGCCTCACTTCATATTTCGTTTTTATCGCCAACTCCCGTTTTTCGACTCACGATAACGTAGACCGCCTTGTTCCACATTATCTGCCACTGTCATGTAATACCAGAAAGATCCGTGGCCTACAGATTATACGGTACCACCTCTCGGGAAAATGTTCAGCAGGCCAACGAAATGGTGGCTTGTGGATAACTTAAACTCTTGGCTTTGCTGTCAACTGTTCTTCGTCGGCCCATGCCGCCCAAAAGGCTGCGCCCTCCGCGCGTGGCCAATACATTGCCGGCTTCCTACAGAGCACGACATCCTCATTAATGAGAACGTACCGAACGGTCTACGAGGTATCAGCACCATTACAATAAAATCGGATCACAGCCCATACCGATCCCCTTACAACGTATCAGTTCCAACTCGAGTTGAAGAAAAAGATCAGTTCACTAGTACTCACGGAACGTCATACATTGGTTCCAGAAGCAGTGCCTCCTGGGTCGCACGTCAGAAGTTGCGCAGACACGGTGCGTGCATGAGTTATTGTAGACTGACCATAATCCCCCTGAGCCCTCTGGCACCACCGCCTCTCTCAGACGCTTTGCGACATATCTGGTCGAGGGCCGCGCTCGTGAAGCGGATTTCTACCCCCGAGTAGCCAAACAATGCAGTGTATTGCGAGACAAGGGAGCCACGGACTTCGGTAAGGATCCGTCGTAGGTCAGGGATGGTAAGGGGAGCGAGGGTAGTTATAGAAGGTAGACGCGAGACGAATTCAGGGATGAATCTGTGTACTGGTGAGGTGACAATATGTAGCACGATGTGGAACTTTACCCATATTGAACGAGATCTGCTGGCATATGTGAGCGGAGAGTGGACATTAAAGAAGGAGACTTGCCCGAAGGTTCTGTTAGGTCGAGGATGTGACGTGACGATCTCCGGTTCGGTGTGAAGAAGGGTAAGAGTCCCCCGCTTTCGGTTTCGTCGCCTTTAGGAGATAAAGTGGCAGTAAACCCGATAGACTAACAGGCGCGAGCGAGATCACTGTCAAGAAGATCAATCATCGAACCAAACACGCACCCCCTTCGCAACCCTTCTCTTCACTAAAGTTTCCAGACCAACAAATGCACCGCTCAGTATGAATAGGACGTTAGACGTGTCAATATTATATGTGTCCGGCCGTGCTGTCGATAAATCACTGAATGCGTAAATCCATACAAGGGAAGGCGAGGCATTACACACTTGGATTGGGATTCTGTCCCCTCGTTCCAGGCCTTGACCGCCCCTCTCCGGCAGCACTTGGAGGAGGTTCAAGTCCAGACAGTTTGCCCTGGACAGTGACCACAGACCCTTCCATCATGCGTAGTAAAGCCTGCTGAACACCTTCCCCACCGACGTCACGAGAACCCTCAAAACCCGTACTAGTTTTTCGAGCAATCTTGTCAACTTCGTCAATATAGACAATTCCGGAACTGCGTTGCACGTGAGATGTGCAATGAATGCGTACAGGAGAGTCTGGTACCTTGCTCGAACAGGATCCCAGTTAGCAGCCTGTAACTGCATACAATCGACCTGTCAGTTGAGTTGCAAGGATGAAAAATACACACCAGCCGCTGAATTGCCATTTCTACATCTTCTCCTACATCTAATATAAGATCAGTGAGAAACCGATACCCACAGCTTGCAAACTAACATCCCGCCTGGTATAAACATGATCGGGACGGCACAGGTGCAAGAACACAACACGGACCTGCGTAAATGACGTAGCGTCGCTGACCGAAAACGGAACGTTGAGCACTCTTGCCAACGTACGAGCCAAAAGCGTCTTGCCTGATCAAGGATCAGCAGGTATTGCACGACTTGATGAGCAATGCTCTTACCCGATCCCGTTGGCCCTCTGTAAATTTGAATTAGTGGTTCTTGCTTCATTGTAATAAAAAAAAGTTTCCTTCACACTACCAGGACGTTGCTCTTTTCGAACAGAGGGCATGCATGTCGACGCTGCAAGGGTAAGTGGGGCGGGATGAGCCGGTGAGGATGTGGGTGTATCTGCGCTGAAGTGACGCCAAGCTGTGCTGATAAAACACACTTCGAGACGACGTGTGCGACACTAGTATTGTTAGGACACACCGTCCGACGGGTTGGCTACGTCCCAGCCTTGCACTTCTGGCTGATCCTCTGCAGCAGCGACATTGGCGCGTACCCGATTGTAATGATTGAACACACTGCAATTCGCTAAACTTGGCTGCCGAGATCTGGGCGGGAACACGCACGCGACAGAGAGGACTTTCTTCGCATTCTCTTGTCCGATCACAAACTCGTCGAGATACTTGACGAGCTGAATTTGGACTAGTGAGTCGTCGCCGTCTCTGCTCCCAAATACATGGAGAGGGGCACCTGTCTCGGAGTTGCAAGGCCCGCGGAGTGCACGAGGGGCTGACTGTCTGGCTCCCCCCGCGGAACATAGTCATACGAATGTGCCTGTGTCCGAAGATGGCGTGCAACAAAGTGAAAGGCATAGACACGCCGAGTTGGTGGGCTCAGAGGTATCATCGATGTTGTATGCAAGCAGCTGCGATTGCGCTGAATCATGTGCACTGAGCTTTCCCACGAGAATGTGACCAACCGCTAAGTCGGCGGTCACACATGTCACGGATCGCCCAGCAAAGTGCTCATGTGCTCGTGTTCGTTCGACTTGAGGTGTCGATGTAGCTCATAAACGAATACGTGGGTGATCAACCGAGTGGGACCATGTGGCGTCACATGTGCACATATATTCCCTAAAAATTTCCTAGCCTGCGCGCGCTAAAATTCGAGTCTGCACGAAAAAACGTGACCTGCACGCAAAAAAAGAAAGACCTGCGCACAAAAAAGGGGGGCAAAAACATGCATGGGCTCTATTCATTTACACATTGTCTCCTTTGACAACATACACTACCAGTGTTTACTGTGCCTTCCCGGTCCCTACGGGTTGTCCAGTGGCTATGCACAAACGAGACGGGGCGACTGCGTACGGGCGAGCCCAAGTCCACTAGCAAACTCCTCTGCTAGCAAGCTCGTGCTCGTGGATGTGCAGTGCTGGTCGTCGATTGTGATAGGCGACGGGGACTGGAGGGCGAGTGTGGGTGGCGACGAGAGCAGGGGGGATGGCGGGAACAGGCTGACGAGGACGGGGGCGTGGGCGTGGGGACAAGGGCGGCGGGACGATGGCGAGGACGGGAGACGTGGACGTGGACGCGAACCGGACCGGACTAGGATGGGACAGTGGCGATGAGACGAGGGCGAAGATGAGGACGGGGACACGTGGGCGTGGACGCGGGGAGGGCGGGGACGGAGACATGGGCACGAACAGGACCTAGATGGGGATGATTGGACGATGACGACGACGACATGAGGGTGGGGTGAGGACAGTGGGGGCGGGCCTGGGACGCGACAAGCGCGGTGTAGTGTGGGCACTATGTACACGCAGGCACGACCTGCTAGTAGGTGGTGCGCCTACTGGCAAACCGCGTATGCTAGCACGCTGGGCGGGGCAGGGTGGGGTGAAGCGCGCACGCGTCGTCGTCGCCGTGTCGTTGATGGCACCAGGCGTACACCCATCGCGGTCGTCGTGTGTTTACGTCGCCCTCCAAGCACCATCCTGTCACGTCTCCCTCATCGCGTCGTGGTGGTCGCGCCTCTCGTCTCTAGGTAGCCGCCGCTATGGTCGTCACGTCGGCATTGTTGTCATCCGAGAGGTGTTGTTGATGCGGCGCCAGGTCGTCGACAACGCCATGGCAGGTATGCGGGAGGACCGAGGGGTGGGCCATGGAGACGGTGGGATCATAGACATGAGTGTAGGGGCGTCGTCGGCTTTGTCAGCTCGTCCGAGTCGTCAGCACCAAACACTTTCTTTTTTTTTTGCTCGCAGATCGCTTTTTTGCGCGCGCAGGCCAGGAAGTGTTTTGGAAACAGATGTGCACATGTGAAACCATAGGACCACGCATGTTTTTCGCGTGAGAGTCACGGCCCAAACTTGGCAACGCCACAGCCAGATTTACTACCACTATATATCCGAGACGACGCCCACTGCTCGTTCATGACTCGCCACCGTTCTACATCGCCGGGGCACAGCCGGGCGCTTGAGAAAGCACATCACGACTTGTGTTCAACGGACAACCGTCGGAAGTCACCGCCAGCTCGATCCGACAGCCACGACTGCGACGACCATTCAATACGTCGGTACGCTCGAGAGTCTACGGACGAGGATGTCCGTTCGAGACACAAGGACCGGAGCGCAGGTGGTCACGGAGAGAATAACAAAAAGGAGAAAAAGTGAGTCTCGGGTATATTGCTGCGACCTTTCTGCTCAGCTCACTCTCATTTAGACGGAAACGTGAAAAGTCAGAGGAACGGAGAGCCAGAAGGGCGGAGAAGAAAAGAATAAGGGAAGAGGAGGAGGTCCGTCGTGTCGCAGAGCTCAGCGTTTACAGTGCGACGGACAATCCGTTCCACGACGTCAATCTCGGACAACAATTCCGTTGGCACAAGAAAGCGGAAAAAGAAAGGAAACAGGGAATGTCCTTAGCGGAAGCACAGCGCAGGGATATTATTCGAAAGCAAGAGGCAAAGGAGGAGTTGGAGCGATTGAATAGGCGAAGGGCGGCCAGGGAAGTAGAGCAAAGACTACGAGAGGAGGAAGAGATCAAGATGCAGAGGTTGGCCGACTCCGCTCAGATGTCCGAGTGGATTGCCAAGGATGGCGAGTTCCAACTCCAGCAAGAACGTACTCGTGCGGCAATTCGCATAAAAGAGAAGAGAGCAAAAGCCGTCGATTTTCTGGCACTTAATCTTCGCTACGTGCACCCTGTGAAAGATGAAGAGGTAGACGCGGGCCTCGAAATTGATCTTGATGAACCGTACAACATCTTTGATGTATGTTTATTTTTTTATCATCGACTGTTGCCGGCTGGGCTCATCCAAACCAGAATTTGTCCCTGGACCAAGTAGAAGAACTGCACGATGACATCGAACGTTACCTTTCACTGGAAGATTCTGATATCAACATTGACTTTTGGACTGTGCGCAGCTTGCTTTGCATCTTGTTTTCATCGTTAACTTTCGCTTCAGAACATGATGGTGGTCTGCAAGGATCGTCTAGACAGAATCAAGGTTAGCCAATGTATGGGCGAAGCCGCTGCCGCTGTGGAGGCAGACGTAACTGCGCTCCTTTCTGGAAAGAGTTACGAACACCTTGCTGCCTTGCAGAAACAAATCCAAGCCAAGCTTGCAAGTGGTGAACCCGTTGATACGGATTATTGGGAGGATTTGCTAAAGAAGTTACTAGTCTGGAAAGCCAAGGTACTGTAATTCCGGCTCTTCATGACGTCAATTCCATCGGTTTACATGGATTCCAGGCTAAGCTCAAGAGTTTACATGAAGTTGTTGTTCGTAATCGATTAGAGCAGCTCCGAAAACGTCAACGAGATGAAGCGTTGCGAGCGCAGAAAGAGTTGATGGCGGGTGTTATCCAGTCAACTGCTCAGGGCATCACAGATGCCCGTGTCATTATTTCCACCAGTGTCCAAGGCGGTTCGGAGACTTCCGCAGAACATGTCGAGCCTTATGATCGCTCCATGAGCCCGTCCCTCATCGATATCACCAGGCTTCGGCCCGATGAACGCGAGCTTGATATTGTAACTGAAAGGGATGAAATACGAGCACTGGTGGGTTATTTACACCATGGCTGTCTTTGTATTTCCTGATTTTGCATCCAGTTGGAACAACGCCACGCAGTTGCTGCGTCTCGCTATGTCCCAAAGGCTACCCTGGCCGTTCCGCAGGTGGAAGTGCCTGAAGTCACAAGCGGCGCCGACCTTATCTCTGAGGCTTTGTATAGGGCAGAAGCTGAGAGAGAGCTTGATGAAGAAGAGGAACTGTTCAACCTCGAGGAGGATATTGCCCAACCCACATCGTACAACTGGGAAGATAAATATCGCCCACGGAAGCCGCGTTACTTCAACCGCGTGCACACCGGATACGAGTGGAACAAATATAACCAGACCCATTACGAGTATATTATTTCTATCTATAATGCAGTTGTTTGTGTTGATTATCATCTTTTAGTGTGGACAACCCTCCGCCGAAAGTTGTGCAAGGCTACAAGGCACGCAGCCCTTATTGAGACGATAATCAAGCTCTGATCCTTGCCCCTTAGTTCAATATTTTTTACCCAGACCTAATCGACAAATCGAAGGCACCTACGTACAAAATTGTGAAAGAGCCTGGAAACGAAGATACGGTGTTGTTGTACTTCAGCGCGGGACCTCCCTACGAAGATATTGCATTTAGAATCGTGAATCGAGAGTGGGAGTTTTCTCATAAACGGTAAGGGATATGCCACTCACCTACGGGTTGCCATACCATACGCTAATTTTTTACTAGTGGTTTCCGAAGTAGCTTTGACAGAGGCTGTCTGTCTCTCTGGTTCAATTTTCGTCGTAATGTGAGCGACTCCTATCTTCGTATGCCGAGTATCTAACACTTCCTTAGTTCTATCGCAAGTAGATACCCATCTTTACAAATGGCGTGAAATTTGTATCGTGTATAGACCTCATAATGTAACGTTGTCTTCTCGTCTCGCTGTTACGGTGCTCACGATGCCATTTGAAACACCGATTACATTACGTGACACCAAAGGCTGGTCGCCGAGAAACACCTAGACAACTTGCCTTTTTGAGAACCCATTGGAATGATGCTCAAAACAGACACGATGGCCATCGCGCGTTGCCTGGTTTGCCTGTCCTATCCACCGTCACTGCGCTCACCTCTTCTGCACGGTTTTTTAATCTCCACAGTACCTTCTCCTGTTTTGGCCACAATCTGCCACCCGCTTTGTTTGGCAGTTTTCTTTGAGTGCCACTGAACGTCAAAGCACACAACGGAGTTTGTGGAGGCTTCTGTGTACACGATGCCAGGTGGTTGTTACTTTGAGGGCAGAGAATTTAAAAACCATCAACTCCTTCCCCCCTGCCTGACATCACCCACACGTACGTATTCTCATGATTCCTGCACCACAATACTCAACAAGTGCAAAGGATACGGACCGTTTGAATCTCATCCTCAGATCCTCGAGTATGGAGTCCGATGATTGTCGCTTGGTGAACTCACCAGACCCCTCCTTATTCGCTGCGCGCAGCTTCTCGGCCGAGATATCCAGCACTGGCCTTCGATCGCCTACCATCGCCTCAACCAGTGGCACCTCCGCTGATGACCTGGATTCATCCCTATCACTTTCCTGTCCCATAATTCACGTTGGCCGCGTGGCCATAACGGATTGCCACGACACTGACGCATGGTCCCCAGAACGGAAATTCCACGGCAAGCTCGATGCTGTGGCAGCTTCGTCCACTCTCGGTTTCAACAATACTGTTCCAAGCAACTTCTCCACTGTCAACGTGGCTAGGGACAGTGTCGCTGTAATGGATTCCCGAACCCAAGACCTTCAGACTACAGAGCGGTTCCCAGGTGCCACACAGCAGGAGGATACTATTTTCCGACTCTGCGACTGGACAATCCTTGGCACACCAGGTTCGAGCACCTCAGTGGTTCGGACCGGTGCTACCAGCGGTCAATGCTCATATGAGGGCCTTTCTGAGGGTAGACGTCGCGTTGGCGAGATTCTTGTTCGTTGTGGAGTCATCAATGTCTCCGGAACATCCCCGATTGAATCCACCACTGCAGGGTGCTGCGATGGCATTCGCCCCCCTCCTGACAGCGCTCCTGCGATTTCTACCGAAAAGCCCATTGTCGCAAACGATGAAGCTTTGGTCACAGCTTTGGTTGCTTGGACTTCTGAATGGATGCATACACTTGTCATCCAACCCTACCTTCGGGGAGGCTTCCGTTTCCAGTACGTTACACATGTCCCGGCCCCTTCGAATCTGACTTCGTTTTTGATTTAGATATCAGGGGAAGCCAAGCAGTGCTTCTGTGTCGCGGATTCGTCGAGTACTCAGCAACATGTGCAACCCGGTGCAAGTCGTCATACATGCCTTATGGCTTATCAGTACTCTCACAGGAAATGGTGCTCGCGATAATGCGCCTTTTCTGTCCGTTCCCATCTTTCGGTACCTCCACAATAATGGTACCTTTGCTGCTGAAGGCTTCATGTTTCGTACCTTGGTCGCTTGTGCTATGATCGGCGATAAGACAGTTAATGACGCCCCCCTACCCATAACCACCTGGTGTGTTGTTTACCGCAGTGCACGGTGCATTCGCCGCTGACCAGCTTCCAGGAGCCGTTTGACCCATATCCCTCAGGTTATTCTTAATGCAACCGAGAAATACGCCTTGAATTGTCTTAAATGGGACGTAGTAATGAGCCAAACTCAGTGGCAGGATACCATTGCCTATCTCCGGTCCTGCATCAAGATGGGATCGGTCTTCGACCCCTTCGCTTACGAGGAAGGCTCTGCATCTAGCGTAATGGCTCGTCATCTTGATGAGCTGATTAGCCTCAGCTACGCAGACGAAGCTACATCCCAGCAGGTAGCACCACTTGAAATGGAGATTCTTGCGCCTCGACCAATTCGCTCTTTCATACACTGGGAAGTGCTTGACACTGTAGAATGGTGCCCCGAGGATGATCCCATAGTCAACCAGAAACCACGAGTTACTGGAATCGCTCCTGGTGCTGACCGAAGTTTCAGTACTCTCAAAGCTGGGACAACGGCGAATGATTTACTTGACTCAATCCTCGGGTCAAGTAGTACTGTTGATCTCGCACGTCTCGCACGACCTCCAGACACATTTTTACGTGGCCCATTAGCCACTGCTGGGGTTCGTTGCACCCACATCATTGGAATTGCTCGCACATACCAAAGCGCTACTTGGTTTCCTTCTCATGGCTAGTCTCTAGTGACTAAATCCTTGATACGTCGAGCTCGATTTCCGTTCGGCACCCTCTCTAACTTTGCAGGATAATACAGGATCTTGGTTTTGTCGCTTGATCTTATAGTCGGAGGGAGTACACCAGCTAGATGGTCCTCGCTGAGGCAGTTACATATCCCAGACCCCAGGCGACCGCCGGGTGGGTGGCAAGTCGGACTCTGCCAGGCGCGAGCCACTGCCCTGCTATAGTATATATAATCGTGATGCTTGTAGGATCCTAACACTCCTTTCCAACAAACATTTACATTAACACAATATCCTCTACACGAATAGGGCCAGCAGTACGCGCCATCAGTGTATCACTCAAGTATCGTAACCAACGAATATACGTATTATAAAGTACTCTCAGATATATAATAGCGCACACCGGATAATTCACATCTTTGGCCAAATTTCACACGGAGCCTTGCTTAGTCATAAGATCGCTTCCCCTCAGCAGTCTGAGAACAAGCTGCAGAGAAGTTGTCTCAACCTTTACCATCGCACACATAATCGTACGAATATGGCCGATACTGCTAACCTTGCTTCAAAGATGGACGTTGACGAGGCCGCCATCGACGAGGGTCTCTATTCTCGTCAGCTGTGAGCATTCTGATTATCACTGTCATCGGACTGCTTGATCACCCACTTGATATCGTTCACTGTTTAGATATGTACTCGGCCACGAAGGTAGATTTTTTATATAAAGAAAGCCCATTCGTTGGGATCACTAACCCTGCTTTCTAAGCGATGAAGAAGATGGCCACTTCAAATGTACTCGTTGTTGGACTCCAGGGTTTGGGTGCCGAGATTGGTACGGCACAAGTCTCTTACGAGAGGTTCATGCTAACATACATTATGCATATGCTCTAGCTAAGAATGTGTGCTTGGCTGGTGTCAAGTCAGTGACGTTGTACGATCCCGAACCTGTTACCCTCCAAGATCTAAGCACGCAAGTGAGTATCGCTAGTGGATAGACGTCTTCCACTGCATGTCTTTTTCAGTACTTTCTTCGCGAAGAGGACATTGGGAGGCCGCGCGCAGCAGCCACGCTTCCGCGTATCTCTGAGCTTAATGCCTACGTGCCGGTGCGTGATCTGGGAGGAAAAGCGGGCCAAGAGATAACCATAGATCTCATCCAAACATTCCAAGTATACATGGCGTCGTTCGTCTCGGTGTAATATTTGGTAACCACGGTCTCCAGGTTGTTGTGCTCTGCAATGCGTCTTACAAAAAACAATTGGAAATTAATGACTGGACACATCAACATGGAGTCCACTTTGTTTCTGCAGAAACGCGAGGACTTTTTGGGTGAGTCTTAAGCAGACTGTCGATCAGAAATCTTCACGGATGACTTGAAGCTCCGTATTCAATGATTTCGGACCCAAGTTCACTTGCGTAGATCCCTCTGGTGAGCAACCTTTGACCGGAATGATTGTATCAGTGGCGAAGGTGAAAATCGGTATCTCATCCGTCACTACACTCCGCAAAGCTAATGAAAAACCAGGACGCGGAAGGCTTAGTGACCTGTCTCGATGAGACACGTCACGGCCTCGAGGACGGCGATTTCGTGACCTTCACGGAAATACAAGGCATGGAAGAACTGAATGGGTGCAAGCCACGGAAAGTATCTGTGAAAGGACCCTACACGTTCACTATTGGCGATACCTCTTCCTTTGGTGACTACTTACGAGGAGGAATTTTTAACCAGGTCAAGATGCCCAAGATTCTCGAATTCGTGAGTCCTGGGCCATCGGGGTTTGGATAAATCAAACATTCATCGTAGAAATCGTTACGAGAATCACTGCATGCACCTGATTTCTGTATCACGGACTTTGCCAAGTTTGACCGCCCTTCCACACTCCACGTCGGTTTCCAAGCTCTTTCGCAATATAGAGAACAGCACGGTCGTCTTCCCCGCCCACGAAATGCCCAGGATGCGAAGCAATTTGTTGCACTTGCGAAGAAGTTAGACGGTGATGTCGACGAGAAGGTTCTCGAAGAGCTCGCGTATCAGGCAGTGGGCGATGTCTCTCCTATCACAGCCATCATCGGTGGGTTCGTGGCCCAGGAGGTCCTCAAGGCATGTTCTTCCAAATTCCACCCCATGATCCAGCACCTCTATTTCGATTCGCTTGAATCGTTACCCACAGTCCTCCCTACCGAAGACGACTGCAAGCCCATTGGTAGTCGATATGACGGACAAATAGCTGTTTTTGGGAAATCTTTCCAGGACAAGATTGCAGACCATCGTCAGTTCCTTGTTGGTGCTGGCGCTATTGGATGCGAGATGTTGAAGAACTGGAGCATGATGGGCCTCGCAACCAGTCCTCGTGGTGTAATTCATGTCACTGATCTGGATACTATCGAAAAGAGTAACTTGAACAGACAATTCCTTTTCCGTGCAAAGGACCTCGGGAAGTTCAAGTCAGAGGTCGCTGCTGCTGCTGTTACGGACATGAACCCTGCGCTCAAAGGCCACATATTATGCAAGCAAGAACCAGTTGGGCAAGCGACAGAGAGTAGGTCATCCCGAAATTCCTAATGTGTCTTGTATTCTAAAAGAGATTGGAAGATGTATTTGACGATATCTTTTTTTCATCGCTTGACGGCGTCACCAACGCATTGGACAATGTTGCGGCTCGTAAGATTATTTTTCCGTTATTCTAACCTATTCCGATGTCGGTTCCAGGCGTGTACATGGACCAACGGTGTATCTTGTATGAAAAACCCCTATTGGAGTCCGGCACCATGGGAACGAAAGGCAACGTCCAGGTTGTTATCCCCCATCTTACAGAATCCTATTCGTCATCACAGGACCCGCCAGAAAAGCAAGCATTATCCTGCACCGTCAAGAACTTTCCCAACGCCATCACACACACCATAGAATGGAGCAGACAAGAGTTCGACGCGTTGTTCGTCAAGCCTGTAGAATCTGTCAATCAGTATCTTTCCGAGCCCAACTACCTGGAGAACTCCCTCAAATACTCTGGTCAGCAACACGACCTCGTGGAACAGATAGTCTCCTATCTAGTGACCAATAAGCCGCTGACTTTCGAAGAATGCGTTGTCTGGGCTCGCCTTGAGTTCGAAGAGAAGTTTAACAATGCCATTCGGCAGCTTCTGCACAGCTTACCCAAGGATCATCTGACGAGTACAGGGCAGCCGTTTTGGAGCGGCCCCAAGCGGGCACCTGACCCACTTACCTTCAATTCGGCTGACGTGGGTTTCCAGATTGCCATGTGATTTGAGAGTTTCATTAACCACGAGCTATAGCCGGCCCACCTGGCCTTTATCATTGCTGCTGCGAATCTCCATGCGTACAACTATGGACTCAGGGGAGATACCGATCCCGTCATATATAAGAAAGTTGCAGACTCGGTTATCGTGCCCGAATTTTCCCCGAAGAGTGGAGTAAAGATCCAGATCAACGAAAATGATCCAGTCGACCAAGCCACAGGTGGTGAGACGGGCAAATAAACGTATGCTTTGTCACTAATGCCGAGCATAGATCCGGACGATGTGAGTGAACTTGTCAAGAAGCTGCCTCCTCCATCCTCCCTTGCCGGCTATCGTCTCACACCGGTCGAGTTTGAAAAAGACGACGACACCAACCACCACATAGATTTCATCACCGCCGCTTCTAATCTACGTGCGATGAACTATAACATTTCCATCGCCGACCGCCACACGACGAAGCAAATTGCTGGAAAGATTATTCCTGCCATTGCTACAACCACTGCCCTTGTTGTCGGATTGGTTTGCTTAGAGCTCTATAAGGTATGCACACTTCCCGCACTGGTAATATATATCTTGGGCCATCCACTGACACTAAATTAGATCATAGATGGCAAGAATAAACTCGAGGAATACAAGAACGGATTCATTAACCTCGCTCTGCCTTTCTTCGGTTTCTCGGAGCCCATTGCAGCCCAGAAGAACAAGTTCGGTAGCACGGAATGGACGCTGTGGGACCGCCTGGAATTCGAGAACGATCCCACTCTGAAGGAGTTCGTCGCATGGTTCAAGAACAAACATAACCTCGATATCAGCATGGTTAGTCAAGGTGTAAGCATGTTGTGGAGCTCTTTCACAGATAGGAAGAAGGTAGTTTCCAACTTTCACGGCCAGTGATTGCTAGGCTTTGACACCAGGCTTTGACACCCTCTTCGATAGAGTGCGGAGAGATTGCCAATGAAATTCAGTAGGCTAGTGGAGCACGTGAGTAAGAAGCCTATTCCGCCACATGTCAAGCACCTAGTGGTTGAGGTTATGCTGACAGACGAAGAAGGGGAGGATGTCGAGGTAAGCTGACGGGTCCCTTTAGATTCGAGTACGGCGTAACTCCCCTACAGGTGCCGTTCGTGTTGGTGCGGATTCGCTGAATTATGAGATGTTCAATTATTGTGCATAATGTAATACCATGACGGCGCATCGATTGTTAAGCTGGACGATGTGTCTCATCATGACTCAAACTTGCAACCGTCAGAGGCTCGAACAAACGTAGACCGCGCGAAAAGTATTCTTTGGAAACAGAAGCCAAGTACTCGAACTAAGTACCCTGCTATTTCTTTCTGCGAGGTATACAACTACTTACCCATGATGACGCAAGCGAAGCGAATGAGAACGTGAGACTGTCTATTCGAAAGTGGTCACATTCCCGAGGATAGACGGGCTGGAGGGCAAGGACAGATGGGCGAAGGCCCAGAAACGAATCACAGCAGAGAGCGAAAGGTGGAAATACTGGAGGAAGAGGGGCGGAATATTTTGTAATGTAACTTGTTAGTTTTCTGCATGTTTTTGTGGTTTCGTGATGCATTTTCGGGGGGGGGGGGGGGGGGAGGGGGAGGAGGAGGAAGGGGAAAAAAAGGGCGGAAAAAAAGCGGTGGAAAG
>JBBPLV010000024.1:0-37163 GCA_038089975.1 Boletellus ananiceps | reverse complement strand
TTTCATTTTTTTTTTTTTTCTTTTGGTTTTTTTTTTTGGTTGTGTGGTGGTGGGGGGGGGGGGGGGGGGGGGGGGGGGGGGGGGAAAGCGTAGCAAGAAGAAGCGGAACAAATGGCGCGAAACTAAGTCGTCGAAAGGATGATTAGGTTAGCGACGGGAAGATACTGAACGAGAATTCGATACATCGACGATGAAAACAACGAATCAAGTGGCCGTGAATGTTCAATCCATGAACAGCGATATGGGACAGGGAGATAGTCCGAGGATATCAACCTTCCTCCGTGTGACGACTGAGTCGGTCCGGGGGCGGATGGCGACCTGCATAAATAGCGTTTACGCACCCGAGATGTCGAAAGATGATGGAACAAGTGCATGGTCCCCGGGACGTGATGGATGTCTTCATAACGGGACCCGAAATTGTATAGAACAAAGTTGGAGACGAGAGCAGTCCGGTATTCACAAGCCTCAAAAGAAGGGCATGGTGGGGTTAGAGAACGGAAATTAGGGCACCGTGTGCAAAACCTGGTGTAGCATGTACGGTGTGGAGGCGAAACCGAGCTGAGACGAAATCTATATGCAGAACCCAACCAGCTGTGACCGGAAAGTAAGCGGGAGGCACTTTAAAGCTTCAGGCTTGTATCCAAGTTGATCGATAATTCAATGGAGGCTGAGGGGCAAGCGACTGTCTAGATGTGTTATAACCATACTGGCACAATGGGGTCCACGAAGCTGTCGACTGAGGGTGGCACCCGACTCCTTCAGAGAGCAAGTGCACTGCACCACACCTGTAATCAAATCCCCCAAGTGCGTAACCGTGGATGTGGTTAGGGCCTGCAAAGTAGTCGGAAGTGGATACAGGCCGAGGATGTTGCATCGCGGAAGGACAGCCGATAGCACCCCAATAGGTATATTGTGGAATTGGAAGAGCGTTCCCCGTGTAATCACCCTCCGAATGGTGCCTAAGTGGAGCATATAACAGACCAGTAGTAGGCCAAGAATGGTAAAGCGTCGGAACAGCGCCAACATAGCGCGGAGCATGGGGAGGTTGAACGGGTAGATATATCGGACCAGTGCGGCCGCCTGGGCGACATATCGGCTCATCTCCGGCGGGGCTCCACTTGGCGGGCGGCGGTAAACCGATACTGCACTGGACAGAAATGTGATGCTGTTGCACGGACGCATCATTCTGGGGATCGTTGCGGGGCTGTAGGTCACGACTGCCTAGGACTCCATTGCTAACGCGGCGCCTGGGAAAATACTCTTCTCTAAGAGGACCATCCTCATCCAAGTCAATATCGAAGGTCTCGGGTTCGTGCGAGAGAACGGATAGTCCAAACTTTTCCTTGAGTCTTTGCTCCACACCAAGGAATATCGGCTCATCTATGGAATGACCCAATGGAGCCTCCATAATATCCTGGATGGTTTTGCGAATGAGCCCACTTGGGTTGGATGCCGGACGCGCAATAGGTTGAGGGTAAGTGGTTGAGCTAAGTGAATGATGGTATGAAAGTAGGTGGCTAAGCCAATGGGACCAGGCAGACGAAGAAATCGACAGGTCGTACGAAAGTATGTCCAAGGCAAAGTACTCGAGTTTGTTCAGTAACTGCACAGGGACATTAGAAATCGTGTGCCTGCAAGCAATTATTAGCAAAAAGAAAAGGGCATTATCTTATAAGCAGAGGCTAACCAAGTCTTGTTGGAAAATGTATGATCATCCAACCACTTATTCGCCAACATGCATCCTAAAACAATCAACCTGAAGATGGCAGCACCTTCCAGGGATTCTCCGCTGGCGACGTCAGGCGCATCGTTGAGTAATTCAACCCTGAAGCGCCGCTCCTTCACATGTTCTGGACCTAAACCAGGCGCACCCAAGTAGACCGGTAACCGCACGATGTACCACAATGCTAGCAACATCGCCGATGGCTGGAGTAACGTTGACATCAGTAGGGAGTGTACTCGGGCAGAGAGATACAGCGGCATAGACTGGCGGAGTTGTGGGGCACTGGGGAGTCTGCGACACTATTTGGTATACCATTTGATGAAGATAATGATGAACTCACGTGTAAGGAGCGATCGCCTGGGGGAGTACGAGCACGTTTGTGCAAACTTTCCATACATAAGAGACAAGCCAATCAGCCATGGGCTCAGCGAGCTGCCTGTGGATTAAGCTTGCACTTGGAGGAGGTCCACTACCGGCACCAGGTAGCTCTTCTTTGGAGTCTGTGTGTGAATACGGATGAAACTGACAAAGCTGGGAGTCGCAATGAGCTGAAACGGGTATTTGCAGTTCCTGAGGCCTAGAGAGCACAAGGGGATCAAGGAGAATTGCAGCATCCGAGGCAGCCACCGCTCGATCGACGTAATCTCCGAAAGGCGTGACTGGTTCGATGGGGCTGGAGCCTACGTCACCATTCATCATGTCGGGCGAATCATCCTCGAGGATTGGTGCGAATAGGCCACTGTCGTCCTCGACGTACAAATCCAGAGCATGAGGCCACATGCGCGCACTGGGAACAACTTCTTCGATCAACACCGGTGGAACAGGAGAGAGACTAGTCGCAAGGTCGCTCGATGGTGTATCATGAGCATATTCCGGACCGGTGCATTGGTCATGGGCAGGAGGGTTACACAAAGGCATTTCCAAACCACAGCTCGGTAGCAAGGTATTTAGGGGCGGAATACACGTTTGCACGTGGGCTCCTTTAATGGCGGGCGCGTCGACCGCACCAGCCAACCCTCTGACAAAACCCTTGTGAGCGTCTACGGGCCCGGAGCCGAAATCGTTCTCCCAGACGTGGCGAGGCTTGGTTCTCCTCCACGAAGGAAGAGACCTGATCCACTGCTCACGACTGCCAAAAGAGGGTGGTGGACCTGTCGGAGACGGGGGAAGCGTACGCTTCAGAAGATGGAAGACAGGAGACTGCGGGTCTGCAAAGTCTCCAGATTTGGTACGCTTGCGAAGGACAGAGTGCGCAGTGGGGATAGGAGGGACAGGAACTGGCATCTGCAGGTGGACAATGACAGAGACCCGACTGCCAAGGCACGACGCAAGGGCAGACCGATCTCTAGAGTAAATAAGCCAGACTCCTTGAATCAAAGAGCGATGGCGGAAAAGGTCGTAAGAAGAGTCGTAAAAATCCCAAGGATACGGAAGGCTAGAATAGGAGAGGCAGAAGAAATTGGAGTAGGAGTGGTGGCTAACGCGCAGCAAAGGCGTGCCTTTTGACGTGCTCCAAAGGGATGCGCAGAAGCAGAGGTGGTCTGGAGAGCGAAGGGCGCTGCCAGATGGTGCCTTGTACCGCGGGGCGGGGAGCGGGCGAATGTCGACGTTGCCGGCAATGACCTCGTCTAATCTTCTTTGTCGATCCCAACGACACCGACGCTGTCGCAGACGATGAGCCGAGCCAGAAGAGAGCGTTGTTGGCAAGAATGAGACCGACTGCGCGGTCGATCCACAGCCAAACGGTCCTGACCAAACTTCTGCCTAATTTTTTGTCTATATATGCCGGAGTGACCACGATTATGTCATTATTTCACACGATGGCCCCTTGCCGAGTACATACAATTTCCTGCTGATTTCCTCGCCGTCGATGGAGCCGTGTCGCAGGCGCATGTTCTCTTTGGCAGCCGTGAGCGAAATACGGTGTGCATCGGCGCAGAGTCAGAGATTGTTGGCCACGGTCGGCGACCGGCCACGTCGCCTGACTCCGCCTTATCGATGTCCGTCCACGTTCACAAAACCGGACTGTGATTGGGTTGCCAGTCAGCGGCACAGCATCGCTGACTCAGCCATCCTGCGAATTCACCCACGCTCCTGGCATCGAGTCTTATCTAATATAATGCAGGTATTTGATAAAATGTTTGTCTTTATTTCATCTTATTGAAGTCTCAAGCGTTTCGCGTGCCTCCCCCGCCACCCATGAGCATCGTGTTCGCACCTCCCCCTGGGGGTGACACGCAGGACAACACCAGTAGCATACAACAACTTGGGTTGGACTCCATCACTCTCGGACAGCTCAGGGCTATGGTCACTTCTGCACCCAAGCCCAAGGTAGGCGTGTCTACTCCGCATATCAGTTGTTGACCGCGTGTGTTTCGCAGCAATCGTTCTACGACTTTCGCTACGATGACGAAGACACGGTAATGAATGAAATCGATGAATTCTATTCGTACGTAGAAATGCCGCAGGTGGCGGAAAATCTGAAGGCTTGGCAAGGCTCGTTTCCCGCGGGTGAGCTGGCGAGCTTAACGATCGCTCGAGTCCGTATGATTTTACCTTTTCCTAGAGTGGACAGGCCCCGAAACTACGGATGCACAGAGAAGGACTCATGTAGAGTTACTCTTGGAAAGCCTCGAGCACCGTGACGCCGAAATCCGGTTTACAAATGCCCGTCGCCTCTTTTACGTCCTTCAAGGTTCTTTGTTCCCAACCCTCTTGTTAGGCGGTTCATTTATGTCACGTTTCGATTAGGCACATTCGCAGAGACCACATCGCCGGAACACCAGTTGCATTGGATTTACGAAAATTGTAAGATAGTTCGCAGCACGAATGGCCTAAATACAATCGTGGAATCTATGAAGATTGCTAGTCAAAAGCACGATCTACTTTGGTATGCATCTCGATTTGTGCTTACGCAAATTCTTCATCCAACTTGCGCCAGTTCGCTTTCAGACGCTGATGCAGCTCACTTCCAAATCACTGTTGCAGAGAAGGCTGATTTCTTGGAAGAGTTCACTACTGAGATATCGGTTTATCTCGGGATGATGTATCATATGATCGAGGTTTTCAAGGAGCACGATGATTTCGCCGATGAACTCAGTAAGCCCCCATAGTCCCGTCCAGACTCAGACTCCAGCACTGAGTACAACTTATAGTGAGCATGGAGCCTCCTTTGCCTGTATATCTGTTTAACGTCGTGTCCGGTCTAAAAGACAAGAGTGCAAAGGGCTATCCGATTAAGAAGGTACGATCACCCACTTCACAAGCGTCGACCACTCTTACGTTCGCAGCTTCTCCTCGTCCTATGGAAGACTTTGCTCGCGTGCTGTGGGGGGATCAGAGAGTTGGCGCGCGTGAAAAAACTCGCACGAGAGCTTGCATCACTACCGCCAGTGCCTGATGAAGGTGACTTGCCTCCATCCAGAAGTACTAGATGATTTCATTTCCTTCTAGCGGTCGCCATTAAATGTACCCCATTCGACCTCGAAGCATTTCATCAAGAGACTTCTGTTAAATACCCAACCTTCACACCGCCGGTTTCAACCATCCGCCCTAAGGAGACTACCCCAGGGAAATCTGCCTCATCGTTCCCCCCAGTGAAATTGGCACAGGCATATTCACCGATCCCAGTTCGCCATCATTATCACCACGATGACCTAGAGCACCAACCACCAATTCCGGGTAGCTTGAATCAGGCGTTCCAGCAACAGCCCCAAAATTCTGGATTTCGCTCCAACCCACAGCCTGCAACACCTGCACCCTCCCCACCACCCTCTCCGAAGCCAAAGAAGCAACAATATCAGACTGATCAAAACCGGCCTTTCTTGTTCCCTTTCTCTCGTAAAAGCCGTTTTGATCCCAACAGTATTCGATTGGTTCCCTTTGCTATCGACGAGGCAGACAAACTCTACAACCGACATATGTATGTAAGTCTTTCGTTGTGGCAGATGTGGCGCACAAGGGAAGAGTGTATGACTACAGAAAGTGGGTTGGAGCATCTGCCTGGGTCGGATGGCGAAGCCTCTAAGGCAACGTCGGTTGGTCCCACGGCCACTTTTTCGAAATTACCTGCTGAGTAGTATTCGCCCAGGACACTGAAGATACTGAGGTACTAGCCGATGTTGCGTTACTTGATGCTAAAATTGCAGAGGCGGAAGTGGTAAGTGTTGTGGCCAGATCGAGTGCAGAGGGACGCAGGGCCAGGGAAAAAAAAGATGATCTGAAACGTTTGAAAAGGATTGAAGTGATATACGTAAGCAACGGTTCCAACATTACTGCTGGTTGCTGATGCGCGTCTCAACTTCAGAATTCTGTCCTTCCAGTGCTGTCAGGTTGGGTGCTAGTACTACTGAAGTTGTTGTTGGCAACGGTTTCGGCTGGAACAGGCCAACAACAACTTCCCCAGTCTTCCACCTCTTCTGTGTTTCCACCAGGGGTAGCATCGCGTAAGTCTTGACTGATCAGACGTACTATGCGATTGGTTTACAAATATCGTTTAGCACCTGAGCATCCTCCGCCTCCTCCGCCAACTCTCGATGACCTTGATGTTACCCGGCACCGCGAGATTACGTCGAAAGCAGTGTCTGCTATCCTATTATTAACATTGAAGTGGTTCAAAGCATCCCGTAAGTGCCCCGCAGATTCACCCTTAACATGTACGGAAGTGCGTCTCATAGATGTGATGAAGTTTCATCACCTTGGTCAACTTCTTCTTGATACGAATTGTTTACTACTCATCTTGAAAATGTTTGGCTTGCAAGAGGTTTCGGCGTCGGTTATCTCCAAGGCTGATTCTCCTGATCACAAGTGAGCTCGAACTGTCACTTTAGGCATCATCGGAGGTAACCCTCACCAGTTTCTTCAGATACTGTCAGATTCACCACGCTCGTGTTGCCCCACGTATGCAGGATGAAAGACAACGTGCAGCTTCTCACATCGTCTCGCAATCCAAGATCTTACCAAACGGGCAGAAGCATGAAGAGGAGGTGGAAATGCTCACCGAGTTTTCCTGGCGGAACTTTTTCTCGACCATCAACTTCGCAAAGATCATGCAAAAGTTGTCGAAGAGTCGGTCTCACCGCATATGGATGTTGGTTCAATATAAGAGTTCTGTGAGCAAACGAATGTAAAACAAAGGGCCGTACAACTAATCTACCGCTTCAGGCTGTGCTCAAGCGTGTACTTCGTGTCCCTCATCCGATGTTGCAGCTCCATGTTCTTAAGCTGATCAAGAGTCAAGTACCGTTTTGCGGTCGTAGATGGCGGCAATGTGAGGGCATGTCACATGTAATTGTCATGGATTCTGATGACTGGGTAGCGAACATGAAGGTCATCACTTCTATTTACCTCAATTGTAGACCTGACTTGCGTGATGAATGGCTCACTGGTAACGAAGTTGATGATGTCTCTGATGCTCAAGTATTATTCTTTGCCTATCGCTACGTAGCTAGCTCACATTGAAATACAGGCACAGGAGCAAGCTCTTCGCCACTTAGTCAAGTTTTGTGAGCCATTCTTCACACACGGACAATCCTGGGATATTGAGCATGGCTTCACAGACAACACTAGACGTTATGGTGCACAGGCTGCAAATCAGCACGCACAAGCACACCGCCGTTCAGTCAGCATATCTCATAATCTGGAAGGTTTACCACCTGGCTTAGACTTGGGAAACATGATCCGGCCCCTTGGGACACCGAATATTATCGAAGCTGATGTCTTCCCACCGCCTCGCTCACAGGCCCCAGACCCATCGATTTTCTTACCTTACACCACAGAGGATCTTGCTTTTGAGGAAGAGTATGAAGAATATCTATCCGATCTAGGATGGTCGGACGACCAAGTATCCCCGCTGCCTTCGGCTCCTAGTTCAGCATGGCATCGACTCCCTGAGTTTGTGTCCAATATGACTGACAATATTAGTGATAATGAAAGTGATGTGTCCATTGGTGACCTCGGGGATGACGCAAGGCTAGAAGGTAGAGAAGATCGTGATATTCCAGATGAAAACCTGAACAATTGGGAGGTAAGTATGACGTCTTTTGATCCATGATTTCTTTTCTTTACAACGTACTTCCGTAACCACCAGCATATGAGCCCAAAGACCATGGCAGCCCTTCCTAAGTCACCTGCCGGTAACCGCCGATCGAGCTCAGGAGCTGGCCTTCGCCCTGTGCTACCCTTTGGCTTGGATGATGGTAGCGCTGTTGACTTAGATGACGAAGATGAGCCCGAGTTGGGTCCTATACCGAGGGAACAATCTGGTCCCTTCGCTTCAGGTGGTGGAGTAGATGAAGTCGAGTATGCGTATGGGTAGGTCGCGATCTCCAACTTGGAGCTTTAAAGACTCACGTTGTTGTAGTGTTTAGTGTTCGTATCATGCTCGTCTGTCATTATTATTTTTTCTGTCGTGATTATTCTAGCCCGTGCAGTTCATCTCCTATAATGATCGTACGTACTTGCATGGTAACTCGTTTCGGTTTAAGTAGACCTGACGTTTGAATGCCTTTTCTCATCGGATGAAACCAAGGCGCGAACTATCGACGGACAATTAAAACAAGCCCTTCAGTCTCGAACCAGCCCATGGCGTGCCAGCCTCGTAAAAATCCATGGAGTACCTTGCTCTCTTTCTTTCCCCTCCCTCGGTTGTCGCAACCACCCAACCTCTCATTTGCCCCAGCGCCACATTGGCCTCATATGGACTCAAGAGGGGCCGCGTAAATGCATAACCCCAGTCGATAGACAGCCTTGGACATGATGTTTGTACAAAGATCGATATGTGAGGATCAAAGAACGAAAGTTTTGCCGGGGATACTTCGGAAAGAAGGATTGGAACGAAAGGTATAGAAATACGGGACAAAGAAAGTTGATTTGTGATCGCGTGAAGTTGTTTGAAGCTTCCCTGGCGTCCAAGGGTTCCTAGAACGACACCCCACGATTGAGGTTGTTGCACCGGACTAGAAAGCTTGGGATCGAGGGATGGGACAATAGAGTTGATGCTTTCGCGAGCAGACTGGACAGCCTCCTCTCGGGTTCTTTGCATCTCGTCGTGATTATACCGTTCTCGAGTAAGTTTTTTTGAGTAAGGATCATATCGAAATGCGGGAACAGTAGGATTCGCGATCATGATCGCCTCAAGGTGAAACCGACCATCTCCAAGATACCTGCACCGTTTTAGGCAGTTTTTAGACCAAGAACCAGATACATACAAGATTGCGTCGACCTCGTCAAGAGACGGGGCTGTGCAGCCCAAAATCTCCCCAGGGGAAAGTGGCTTTGAACGTGGTATCATGACTTGATATTTACCAGTCCAGCGATTGTCATAGGGCGGGTCGAGTGTCTCGCCACTTTCATATCCCAGAACCAAATCGTCCTTGAGCTTCTGTAAAGCTGAAACGAATTGGATGGTTGAAACCAATGCCAGTCGAGTCGGTTCTTGTAACAGTGTTCGCGGAGGACGAGCACAACCATGCTGTGGAAGGTCATCCGTGGATCCTTCAATGGGAAGAAATCGGGGTTTTCCGATTTGCTGGCCGGGACGTATACCTGTACCACTCCCCTCTGAATCCACCAGCTGTTCGCAGAACATAGCGCGATTGCTCGGGAAGTTCAGGCGAACAGTGTCCTCGAGATGTGCGGAATCGATGGCTATTTCAACGAATACGTATAGCGTCTTGATACTAGTCTGGTCGATCGGTACTGAAACCCAATTCAGACGATGTGCTCCACATGCCTGGCAAAAAGGCGAACCGAGACAGCTATGTCCATAATGAACGAGCATATCGCAACCCAAGGCGACTGCGGTGTAGTCATCGATGCAACATGCACCATATGTGACATCACCCATGATGACGGTTAGAGCATCGGTGAACCTGCGGCGGGAGTAAAAATTTAGGAGACACTTCGGCGAAACGCCTTGCAATCACTTGCATACCGCTCGATGATGTCTACAATAGTACACGCAAACATTTGGAGACCCTCAGGCATCTGGAGAGCGACCATTTGGACATTGTTCTTGCGAACATAGTGTATCGTCTTGTGGATCTCGAACGAGTAGTTGCTCGGCAATTGCTTGATCGCCTGATTGAGGAGGGGATCTGTGAGGATTTCTTCTGGAACATGACTCGCAAGTTGGGTTGGTACAGAGCCACGGTTCGATGGTGCTGCTGACTTTGATCCTACGAACCGTTTTCTGGGATTTAGAGCGGTCTTGTGCTGGTCTACCATCGCGCAGGCTGGTGTGCAACGAGATCACGTGGTCGCTTTACTCGAGTTGCGCTTGCCCTTCTTGCACCTTGTTTCCCGTCTGTTCGGTTGGCTGGCGCAATGGCACTCTCCGACACAGGCGGGTGCGCTATGAGGGGTTCTTGCGGGACCAAAGGATGGTTTGGACAGCAGTTACCGTGTCCTTACGACGGACCACCAGTCGAGGTGTGCACGTTCTCTTTTATTAGTAGAGCATAGACTGACGACACCGTCCGCTTCAGCCAGAGAGCCACCGTGCTAGAGATCTCCTTCTCTCCGTCTGCGGTGCTGAATACGCCGAAGGACCAGTCTGTTGTACCTCAGCCCAAGTCGAAACCCTACGGGATTCTCTAGCACAAGCAGAGCTTCTTGTTTCATCCTGCCCTGCCTGTCGCAATAATTTCAGGTCGTTTTTCTGCTCGTTCACTTGTTCACCACAGCAGCATTTTTTCCTAAACGTGACCGAAACGCAGAAATCTAGTTCCGGAGAGACCGCCGTCAAGACTGTGGATTTTTTTGTTGGAGAACGCTTCGCTTCAGGCTTCTATGACAGCTGCAAGAGTGTCCAAGTTGGAGCCACCAATGGATATGCTATGGACCTCATTGGAGGTGGTGCAAAGACATATTCGGAGTTTCTCAAGTTCTTGGGAGACGTGAAGGACCTCGGCAGTCCCTTCCAGATAAACTTTCCTCCTATCTCTCCCCCACAAATTACCCACCTAGACCCTGCCCCAAGGAACTGCGCAGATAACGACCTGGCTAGTCGATGCACTTGTATCGACTGTCCAACTGTCTGCCGCGCGTTACCCGAAGCTCCCATTCCGGGTCAGGGGCCCACTTGCCACATCGGTCTTCTCACCTGCTTGTCCTTTGTATTGATACTAGCATATTGTCTTGCTGTCGTGTCGTTCCTCATTGGATACCTTTTGCAAGTTACCATTCGGAAACGGAGAGAAAGAAGATACGAACGCGTAGCCTTGTCTGCGGATGCCGCATCATCTACCTTGTCTCCCAGCTTACACCCTGGTGGATTGATAGGTGCCGTGTCACTCTCTCACGATCAAGAGTCTGTCGGGGCACCGTCCACAGACTTCCGCACACTTGGACGTGGGGTATCGCTTCTGGATCCTATTGGGGTGTCTCAACCAAGACAGTACCGCTTGAATACTATCTTGAGGCGTGGTTTCTACCGTGTCGGCCTTCTGGTAGCCTCGTCGCCTTTCTTAACGTTTTCGCTCGTGTTCATCGTCGTTGGGTTGCTCAACCTCGGTTGGAAGAAGTTTGACATAGAAACCGATCCTGTGAGGCTCTGGGTTGCCCCAGATTCCGAGAGCAAAATGCAGAAAGAATTCTTCGACGAGAATTTTGGGCCGTTCTACCGCGCACAGCAGATCTTCGTCACAAACGCGCCGAGTCTGCCCATGGCAGACTACAGCAATGCGTCGCTGACACCTGCTCGCTCTGGCGTCCTTTCTTACAAGCATCTCGACTACTGGCTCAATGTGGAGAAAGATATCCGTGCTCTCAGTTCGTACCTACATGGTTATCGTCTTACAGACGTATGCTTCAAGCCTGCAGGTCCGCAAGGCGCGTGTGTCGTACAGTCGATTGGCGCGTGGTTCGGCAACGATTTCAGCGATTATGACGAGTCTACTTGGGCAAACCGCGCATTACACTGCGCACAGTCCCCTGTTGACTGTCTGCCTGATTTCCAACAGCCGCTTGGTCCACAATACGTGCTTGGTGGTGTACCTGAGGGTACACAAGGCACGCCGTCATATCTGGATGCTGAGGCACTTGTGGTCACGTATGTAATATCAGATTCCCTGGATACCACAGAACGGTCAAAGGCTATGGAATGGGAGGAAGCGCTCAAGGACTATTTACTGGGCCTAAGCGAAAGAATATCATCAGAGGCTGGGATGCAGATTGCATTTTCGACCGGTGTCTCACTTGAGGAAGAAATCAGCAAGAGCTCTAACACAGACTTCAAGATTGTTGTTCTTTCGTACCTTGCGATGTTCTTCTATGTATCCTTGGCTCTGGGCAATGGAACCGCAGGGCAAGAGGAAGAAGGCTTAGTGGCTTCGTTGTCGCAATGGGCCCGCAATTTTCCTGTGTTATTCAGACGAAGGACTGTCGTGTCATCTTTGGCATCCGTCGACTCAAGGACCATCCCTCGCGTCTTTCCCCGTTTACCTCGTAATCTCTTCGTGAACTCCAAGTTTACGCTGGGTCTCTTCGGAATAGGACTAGTTATCCTCTCCGTGTCCACCTCTGTCGGCTTTTTCTCTTTGATTGGAGTGAAAACTACCTTGATTATCGCCGAGGTCATCCCATTCCTCGTCCTGGCCGTCGGTGTTGACAATGTCTTCATCTTGGTCCATGAGCTCGATCGTCACAACTTGCTTCATGGTGCGAACGCCTCGGTAGCATTGCAAGGTGGCAGTTTTTCAGTATCACGTTCGCCAACGCAATCCCATCGATCACCTTTTCAGTCTACTGAAGACAATTCGGTCGATGGCGAATCCCTACCGTCATTCTTATCTCCGGAGGAACGCGTCGCACGGACGCTAGCAAAGATAGGCCCGTCAATTTTACTCAGTACGGTGACGGAGACAGTAGCCTTTGCATTGGGAGCTTTTGTTCCAATGCCAGCTGTGCGGAACTTTGCACTTTACGCCGCCGGTAGCGTGTTTCTGAACGCATTGCTACAAATTACGGTCTTTGTTAGTGCACTTGCGATCGACTTGAAGCGGGTTGAGGTAAGTGTGAGTTGATCGTATGTTCGCTAAGCTACACTAGTTTATAGGCTGGTCGCGTCGATTGTTTTCCTTGCGTACGGCTACCGTCGCGTATTACGCTTGTCGATTCTTCGGTAGGACTAGGCACAGTTGCCCGGTTCATCCGTAGGCAGTATGCACCACTTCTCTTGCAACCGGTTGCGAAAGGTGTTGTCGTCCTGACATTTTTTGGGTTGTTTGTGTTGTCTGTAATATCTATGCAACACATCGAACTTGGTCTCGGTGAGTGACGCGTGTAGCACGCTTGAATGTTCGCTGAGAGATTGTACTAGATCAGAGGCTCGCGTTGCCTTCGGATTCGTACTTGAATGCATACTTTGATCACCTGGATGCCTATCTTGACATTGGACCACCTGTGTACTTCATCTCGCAGCAGATCGATGTCACGCGACGAATAGGTCAGCAAGAACTTTGTGGCCGCTTCACCACCTGTGATGATTTCTCGGTTGCCAACCTTCTGGAAGCCGAACGCAAGAGGCCCGAGATCTCTTTCATCTCCCAACCAACTGCTTCTTGGATCGACGATTTTCTCAAATGGCTGGACCCCGCTATGGAATCTTGCTGTAGGGTCCGCAGGGCTAATCCTTCGGAATTCTGCAGTCCAAAAGACTCCGAGCGGCTGTGTAAGCCGTGTCTATATGGGCAAGATCCAGCATGGAACATTACTATGGTAGGACTTCCTGAAGGAAAAGAGTTCATGCGCTACTTGGACCGATGGCTCATTTCACCGACTAACGAAGACTGTCCCCTCGCAGGAAAAGCGTCGTTTGGAGCAGCCCTTGCACTTGACCCGGCGGGTACAAGTGTGGTCGCATCCCACTTCCGCACGTTCCACACACCGCTAAGGTCCCAAGCCGATTTCATTAACTCATTCGAAGCCGCACACCGTATAGCAGACGAGATCTCTGATTATACGGGGCACAAAGTTTTCCCGTATTCTCTCCACTACGTATTCTTCGAACAGTACGCCCATATCATTACCATCACACAAGAAATTCTCGGGCTAGGGCTTGGGGCGGTGTTGGTCGTCACTGCACTGTTCCTTGGTTCATGGAGGGCGGGATCCATCGTCACGGGTGTTGTCGCGTTGACCGTCTTAAACGTGATGGGCGTGATGGCGGTGTGGGACATCAGCTTGAATGCAGTTAGCTTGGTAAACCTTGTCATCTCGCTTGGTATTGCGGTGGAGTTTTGCGCACATGTCGCGAGAGCGTTCATGAGCGCAGGACCTAGCTTACCAGCAGACTATGCTGCGGGGCAGAAAGAAAGGGACGAACGGATGTGGATTGCATTGGTCGATGTCGGTCCTTCGGTAAGGTGTTCTGGTGGGGGCTCGTTTGCAAACTAATGGACAAGTGGATTTCTGCAGGTTCTCTCGGGGATTACCTTTACGAAGCTCATTGGAATGTCTGTGTTGGCTCTAACCCGCTCACGACTTCTAGAGGTAAGACCTGCTTAGGAGCTAATCGTGTTTCTTGCGTCCCTCACGAGCTGTCAGATATACTACTTTCGTATGTGGGTGACTCTGATTGTTTCTGGGGCCTTGCATGGTCTGGTGCTGTTACCAGTACTGTTGAGCATTGCGGGGGGCCCGGGATTTGCTCAACAAGAGTTGGACGAGGAGTGGATGACCAACGCTATCAGGAACGATGCTGAATATGGGTGAGCAACCAACAATCTCCCTCTTCCCCGCGATAACAAGAGTCACATCAGACCCATCCTGGCTGACGATTCATCAATTGCAAGTAACTGAGTTGGGGGATCTTGACGCGGCAAAATAGATATAGGCAACTCAGTAATAATTTTCGCATGCAGCTTTTAACTATTATTGATACCAAGAATTTGAACCGCCTACGCTGGGGAGCGGGACCTGCTATCTCTGATGTCTTCCCTACTATAGCTCCTCCTTCCTCGACTGAGGGACTTTGATCGAGTCCTGCTTCGACTGTACCTCGAGTATGATGAATAGGACAGTGAACGTGAACGTGTTCGGGAGCGGGAACGGGACGGAGTCACTGAGCGGGAACGGCTAGACCGCACTGAGTAGCTCCGGGAACGGCTACGCCGCCCCCTTGCATACGCTGTACCGCCGCGCTCGTAGCTTGGTGACCTCCGTCTTGGTGGAAGGCGATCGCCACGCCTGATTGGTGAGCGGGAGCGAGAAGGGCGGTAAGTGTCTCTCGGAGGGGGGCCACGGCGGCCATAACCTCTCGCCCGACGGTACGTGTCCACGTAGCGCGGGGGCTCGTATGCGCGCCTGCGTGGGGGTGGGGAGCGGGTGCGGGTGCGAGAACGAGAACGAGAGAAAGACCGACGGTCCCGCCCGTTGCGCACGGGACGAGGACGGGAACGGGAACGAGGGCGAATCGGAACGTCGGAGAGCTCTACTTTCAGAACGAGACCGTCGAGTTGGCCGCCGTTCATGTGTGACACGGCTTTTTGTGCCGACGACGGATCTGCATACTCCAGCGCAGCCTTGCCCCGATTTTGACCGGCTGAACAAAGGGCGGTGTGAGAGAGAAACAGAGACGAGGCGAGAAAGGATGGACCGTACACTTTGTGTAGAGGGGAAGGTCGATTTTGACGACTTCGCCGTAAAAGCCAAATATTGTTTGGAGGTGGGTGTGGACGACACTGCGGGAGAGGCCGTTCACGACGACGATTTTTGCGTTCCTTTTGTCGTCTGGGTGGTCCATGTCCACGTCTGCATCATGGAGGGGCTTTGGCGAGGACGAGCGACCTCTGTCCGACATGGTCGCGTAGTCGGCGGGCACGAGGAAAAGGACGTGTGACACTGTCACAGGAATATTGCAAGTACAAGGTCACGGCCGTACATACTGCAACTACCTAGGCTAGTCTCGCCCTCTTCCTGGTGCTCGGCTGTCCTGCAGCACTTGGCTGATTCTCGTCCTTGAGCCCATGTGTTCGCTTGACATGCCTTTTCACGAGGTCCTGTCTGACGAAGCTTTGACCGCAAATGTCGCAGCTGTAGGGGCGGAACCCGCTGTGGCTCGCCTCGTGCCTTTTGCACTCGTTTTTGCGCAAGAACCGTAGCGGGCTAGAAAACAGCATTCAGTCGACAAGCACGGACGGCCAGTCTGGAACCGACAGACCACACAGAGCAAGCAAAGGGTCTCTGTCCAATGTGGGCTCCGACGTGGACTAGAATATGATCCCTGCGCTTGTTCCGCTGATCGCAGCCAACGACATAACATCGAAAATCGTTGAGGAGTTCCCCGCGGTCTGAAAGTTTTCCGGCAAAGTGAGACAGCCACGCTCGGTCGATATCTCGTCCGGGGTGCTTCGTTTTGAAACGCTCTGCCCTGGATATGAGTTCGCCTAATTCGATGCCAAGATGCGCGTTTAATATGGGGGACGGGTCAGTGGTGTTCGAACACTCAGAGTGGCACGGTGCGGATAGAGGTTGTGGTCCGCCATCGGGGACATGGGCCGGTTCGAGTTTGGCGGCGACGGAAGATCTCGGTGCTGACGACTGGGATGGCGAGAGACACTGCGCGGACGGTGAGTGTGCGGACGACCAAGGGAGAAACGAGAAATCCGAGGTGGGTCGGACCAAGATGGAGATGATATCCTGGATGACGCGCGGGGATGGGCTTTGCGAGTCTGCCATGGAAAAAGTGTCGTCGTTTGGGGTCGGGGGCTCTTGATACAAATGTGTGTCACCGCGGTGTGGTGTGCTGCGGATGGTGTCCAGAGGGTTGACGCCGGTGTGGGGGTCCTGTCCTCGAAAGCTGTCGTACATGTTGACGTCGGGAATGAGACCGATGATGCCGCCCGCGGCAGGATCGATGTCGCTATCGAGGCCAAGCTGCACGCTCTGGTCCGGTGGAGACGCGAATTGAAGCACGCGATCGTCGTCCAGTTGGCCGAAGCATGGATACGGGGGGACCTGCGGGATCTCGGTGAGCAGAGGGATTCGGACGTCGGGGAGACAGGAGATGCCGAGGCCGGGGGTGTTGAGCCAGGCGTTGGACTGCAGGTCGTCGGGCGGGGGTGCGGGGGTGAGCGGGGAAAGGAGGGTGGGGTGTCGCAGCGCCAGCGGTGCGTGGATAGCGTGTGGGCGGCGGTGGTTCATCGCCGGTCGAGGGCAGCCTGCCCCTTTTGGAACGCCATGTCCTCTCGAGCACGGCCGGTCCTCCTCCTCTCCGGCCTCGCCGTCGCCTGCTGCGCCGTTCTCGCGCGCCGCCCGGACCCGCCCCCGCTCAGCCCCTCCCGGTTCACCCGGACCACCCTCGTCGACGCCCAAGACACGTCCCCCGACACCAAACTCCTCACGCTCGCCATCCCCCCGGCCCTGCGCGACCCTCGCGCGTTCGCACCCATCTCGTCCATCTTCATCAAGGACAGCGACATCCAGGTGGAGCGTCCCTACACGCCCCTCGAGGGCATCGACGAACATGGCCGCATAAAGCTGTGGGTGAAAAAGTACGAGCACGGCGAGGTCGGCCGTTGGCTGCACTCGAGACAAGTCGGCGATCCGATTGAGATCCGTGGACCCGTGCAGACCTGGTCAAGCTTGTGGCAGGGCGGCCGTTGGGATCATATCCTCCTCGCACGTACCCCCGTCCCTCGTCTCACCTCTTTCCGTCTCACCTTCTCGCAAGATCTCCGGCGGAACTGGAATCACTCCCTTCTGCCAGCTTCTGCACAGCGTCTTCCGGGAACACGATACCTCCTCCAACACCCACTTCACACTCCTCCACGCCTCCAGCTCGTCGGCGGACTTTCCTCCCCCGAGCATCATGCAGCCTCTCGCGGCACTCTCTCAGAAATACCCGGACAAGCTCCAGTTGCGCCTTTTCGCGCGACCCTCGGACGGTCGCTCAGAGTGCTATTCCCAACACATGCGACACAGCCGGATCGGCAAGTCTGCCATACAAGACGCATTGCGACTGACGCACAGCCCATCGTGGTGGTCCAGGCTTTTCGGATCGTCTCCCCATGTGCCATTTGCACCAGAGAGGACTCTCGTCTTGGTCTGTGGCCCAGAGGGGTAAGCAGTGTTTCAGGCTCGCCTTCCCGCTCTGGTGTGTCCTTGACCCCTTCTGATTTAGGATGGTGAGTGCGATCGCTGGGCCATATGGACACAATTACTCCCAAGGCGAACTGGGCGGTATATTGCGAGACCTGGGCTTCAAATCCCACCATGTCTGGAAGCTCTAATAGAACATGGTGCCCTCGACTTGAAACATGGAATGCACTCTGCTTCCCTCAGACTGAAGTTGAGTTGGTGGCCAACGCTTTCACGTCATGTATCAGGTCGGTGCATCGTAGTCACCTCCAGCGACTCTCTCGCGTACAGAAAACCTTGTAGTGACGTGGAGCACACACACGATCCCTTGATCCTGGCATGTGTCTCGCTTCCTTTTTCTCTTGGGTGCAGGACCGACCGACCCGAGACAACTCTGTTTGAAACCCGAGAATCTTTGCCCCAACAGACAATGCACGCAAGAATCATATATCTTGCCTCCGAAGGTCCAGCAAGCCCTTCATGATGAACTGGACCTCGAGTACAGCATCAATGGCCGACCGGACGGTGTTTACTTGCATCTGGCCAGCAGCAGGAACGGCAGTGTTCACTTGAGTGGCTGTCTTGACTTCCACCTCCCACAGCGTGTCTGCGTGAGCAGGAATCGGAAGCAACGTCTTTGGGTCAACCTCGATGAGAGTGGTCAGAACTCGGTCAGGGAATCGCGTCGACGCAGATACCTGTTCTTGCTGGAACATTTGAATAACAAGTGGGCCACGGCGGAACGCGTACCCGCGCTTGTATATCTGAGAGCGGCGACTAGCGTAGTCCCCTTAAGTGCTGCTGTCTGACGAAGACACAGACCGACCATACACGTATCCGAGAGCGCTGGCAAAACTGAGAGCGTCCCCAATGACTTCGCACACCGCCCACGGACGAACGGTCGCTTCGGGATGTACGCGTACAGACTCTGGCTTCAGATACGAATACAGGGTCCTGAGAGATCGGTCTGCACAGTAAGACAACGACGGTCGTGCGCAAGGCTTACCATCCGCTCTCCTTGCCATCGCCAAGCTCCTTCCTGGCCCTCAAAAGGACCGGCTCATCCCCCTGAGAACCGGTTTGAACGACGCCCTGGGCACCAATGTGTTCAAACACGATCTCGCAGATATGCACGGGGGCAGCGGACTCGGTGTGCAGGGTGAGTCGGTTGAGGACAGGCTTGAGGTCGCGAGCGAAGAACTCGCCAAAGAGGGCCACTTCGTAGTACGCGTGAGCGGGCGACTGAGCGACGGCCGACATGCACGAAGCAATTCAAAGGGCGATCCAGTTTTTTCTGCAGGTCAATGGCCAGCGACCTCACACCCGCCCAACCCAGCCAGCACGTTTGTGCGCTCTGCACCATCCCAGCCCGGTACAAGTGTCCTCGGTGTGCAACCCCCACCTGCTCCCTTCCGTGCTCTCGCAGACACAAACAAGACACGAAATGCACCGGTGAGCGAGACAAGGTCCAGTATGTCTCCATGAACGCGTACGGCTGGGGTGCCATGATGCAGGACTACTGCTATCTCGAGGACATCGGCAGAAAAGTGAGCGAGTGGGGCAGCGAGATCGCTCGCGGTGGGTATACGACGAACATTGGTGCAAGCAAGTCGGCGGGCACGCACAAGTCTTTCAGCGGGCGAAAGCCAACGGCGGGGAATTCGAAGAGAGACTTGCTCCGCGCTCACCTCGAAACGCTAGACATTGACGTCGAGTTGTTGCCAGTGGGCATGGAACGCAGAAATCTGAACCAGTCGACGTTTGATCAAAAGTAATCATCTTCACTACCCCTGACTGCTCGTCCAGACTGACGTTGTTCCACGTACAAGGTCCAAATGCCCTCTGCTCACGATCGAGTTCGTATTTCGCCGTCCTATCACCCTTGCATCCGTTTCGTTAGCACCATCTCACAAGATGCTTTCGCACCGAAATAGTCTGTCAGCGACCCTTCTCACTACACTTCAGTGTCAGGTGCCCATGACACTCTCAAAATCCCAAAAGCAAAAGGAAATTGTTCCAGATTGGCTACCGCCCCTAGTCATTCCCCATCCGGAAGCCCCCGAGTGTTTCGTTCCTCCACACTGCTATATACGTGCGAACACCGGACTCCCTCACGCTCCCGATGCTGCATATTACCACAAGCTGGACCCGACCGTGAGCCTCGGCGAGCTCCTTCAGAAAACATCCTTTACAGAATTCCCGACGATCCACGTCTTCGACCCGGAAGCATCGTCGTTCCGTGGCACTGTCGTTGATAAATCTGGCTCGATAGTCCGAGTCTCGGGGGACAGCCGGGTCAATGTCGCCAGAGAAACGAAGCGGAGAGAGTTGAACAAGGCGGTGGGTCTAAACACGGTTTTCAGCCTGATTGGTGAGTATGGCAGCGAGGCCAGCTCTCACTCGGAAGAGGAGACGATAAGCAAACGTCAGACTGGACTGGCTACACTGGAAGCGTACTCGGGGAGCGATGACGAAGAAATCTTCGCAAATGATGAAGCAGAAGATCGGACAAAGTCCGATGGTGATGCACCCATCGATGGCGACCAACTCGAACCAGCGAGATTGGTTGAATGTATGAGGCAAGCACGGCGTGCAGCAGATGAAGATATACTGGATTGGGGAGACGAATGGGACATGGAAGAATAGATGCTGAATTGAACTCTGGTAGTGACTTATCGTCAGGTTCGAGGACAATACATTGCATGTTAGAGAAAACGAAAGGCGAGTCGAGCACAAGCCTCAGTGCTGGCCAGTGGTCCTGACTCGGCTATCATCGGCTACCGTTAAGTATCGGCCGACCGATCCACTGGTGGCCTCAGGTGCGGGAATAAGTCGAGTCACGCAGCCGTCATAAGTTGCGGAACAGCTCCGCTGTTCCCATGGACCGGTTATGCGAGACTATCCAACAACAAAGTCTAGAGCTCCGGACCAATCGGTCGCGCATGTAATTCAATACAATAAGACAAGGTTGCGTTTTCATTGCATTTTAGATATCATCTTCTGGGTGTCCTTGAAGTAGACCAGAAGTGAAGCAGCCAGAGGTCCCGTCTCAGACATCGTCCATACCCAAGTCAATCTCGACTTTCTCGCCAGGATTGAAAGCAGGGAGACCTGAAAGTTTCACCTGAATCACGGCCAACTAGCTGAGACGAGGGACAGACACACCCAAGTAGGGGCAACTCGCACATCTGAAGGCGTCTCCTAGGAAACAACTCCCACAGCTGCTCGTCGCCTTTAGAGCAGCCTTTGCTGCAGCAATTAGACGTTCCCTCTCTGTGTCGCCAGGCCCGACTTCCACTGCGCCGTCCGCGTCCAGAAGAACGACCTTTGCTGACTTGGCTTCTTGAGCCTCAACCTCAGCGAGCCCGCATGTGCAGTTTTTGCACGCTTTCTTGCGGCGGGGCGCACCTGCGCTCACGGGCTCGCAAGTTGGTATGGGTCGTGCACGGTCGGCAGTAGTCAAGAGGGCCTCTGCGTCAATGGACGGGGTGGAAGGAGATGAAAGTGTCCAGAGAGCCTTCTTTGACCACTGTCGAGCAGGATCAGCCCTCCGCTTTAGGGGGAGGGCCCCATCAGCCCCCGAGGGTGTTGGGGCAGATTTCTGGGCGACTACTCGGTCTTGGCCCTGTGAGACATTCTCTAGGACAGTAAACCCAGCAAGGGTGAGTTCGTGGGAAAAGTTGGGGAGATCTGCGGGAAGGTTAAGCAGGTAAAGTTTTCCGGAGGGATTGAGGCCTTGGAGGAGCTGGCTGAGGAATGGCTGTATATCGGGCAAGAGGGCAGAATAATCTGGCGGGGTGAGCACGACGTGTATGGACGAGTAAGAGGCGGCGGCCAGTGTGGTAGCTAACCGGCGCTGATGAATATGTGTGGGTGTGGGTCGGAGGGAAAACGAGATTACCACCACCAATCAGCCTGTCGAGCATCTGTCTCTCTACCGTGTCTCCGTTTGCACCCAGGTTTGTCACGAGTGCCTGATATCTTCCGTTCTGCGCGGTGCCGAGTGAGCCAATGACAAGCACCGATCCAGAGGGGAGGTCGGTTAGCTTGGATATCGCGGGGACTGACGCTGCGACAGATACTGCAGTGGGCGCCATTTGGGACGGGATGAGGGTCGAGTCGGAGGCGTGTACAATCAGATAAACAAAATTATCATTCTTTATAATCAGCGACGGGTCTATTCTTAGGTAAGCTACCGGAGGAGAGGTGTAATGTACAACGATACGAAAAATTATCTCACTCCCAAGGCGAATCGCATTCAACAGGACCGAACCCTAATCGCATTTTTCTCCGCTCCACCTACTGCGGCATATCCGGGTTCGGTGGCGGATGGGGAGGCATTCCGGGAGGGGGGTGCATTCCATCATGGTATGCAGGGGCCATGAGCGCACCCCGAATGCGCAGCAACATCATGCGGAACCACTCTTCGTCAGCGCCTGCCTTTTCCTGCTCGACTGCTAGCTGCTGGAGATTGCTCAGCTCCTTCATCAGCGTCAGGCGCCAAGAAAGACTGCCGTTCTCGTCCGCCTCCAAATTATCTATTGGCATAGGGTGTGGAGGGAAACGCAGCCCGGGAGGTGGAGGCGGAAGCATCGCAAAGTTGGGATCAAATCTACCCAAACGCGCGTCAGTAGATAAATTATATCCGGCCAAAGGACATACGCGGGTGGATATGGAGGCGGATATGGGCCCTGTCGGCTCGGGCCAGCCTCGTCGGGATGCATTTGGGGTGGGGGTGCTTGGACAAATTGTGCGTGGGGGTCAACAAAGGGTTCGTTCGGGCGGTAATCAATATCCTGTTCTTCCGATTGACGTCCCTTGGCACCCTTTGGCTTCTTCTTTCTCACTCGGTGAACTCCCGTCCGTGGATCAACGTTATCGTTCACAGTCCAATACGACCCCTTGCCTCGATCGGTGAGCGGACGCGGCACTTTTTCAAAGCATGGGTTCAGAGAAAGGTTATGCCGGACAGAATTCTGAAAATTCAAAATTAGTTTGTTTTGTTTTGGAGGGGAGGATCAACAAATATGGATACAATCAAACATCAACATCGCGGTCGCGTCTCGGGTGCACAACGACGCGGTGCAGCATAAAATCGAGCGATCGTGTTTTCACTCACCTTCCAGCCCGAAGGCGCAGTTCTAAAGTACGGAAACTAGATGGTGTGATTGTCAGGGCTGAAAGCAAATTCGGGAGAGCACCAAAAAGACCACGTACACGCGATTCAATAGCATAGTAGATGTCCTCCAGGAGCAACTTTTGGTTGGGTGAGCCCTTGATTGCGTATCTAGAATCGCGTTGAGCTCCAAAATCGACCGGGCGGGGCGGGTAACTGTCCACGGACCGGATGAGGGTCGAATAAGGATAGAACGGTTTGCTTCCCGGGGGTCCGTCGCGCAGCGAATCGAGATTGATTGGCAATCCACCCGTGAGGTCTGCTGGCTCTTGGGGATAATACGAATTTGCTTGGGCGAGTTCCGCTTCACCCGGTGGTAGCATGTTGGATGGGATGACTGTTTGCTGGGTCTGTTGTGACATGGTCACACTTGAAGCTGTAGTCCAGATAACCGGGACGAGGCGCGCACGGACGGGGCGGCGTGCTTGCTTGTTGACTGGGGTGGAAAGGTGTAGGAAACGAACGTTGAAAGAGGTGCGGCTTATGTCATGCGTGAGAAACCAGACCGCGCACGGGCCAGGCTTCCCCCATCACGCAGGCAGGCGACGCAGGTGCCGCGAAATCCATCGTGGAGGACGACGACGACGAGCGAACTGGAAGAAGTACGGGGAAGAGAGTTGTTTGTTTGATTTGCTAACACACAGCGACACTTGGTCCAAATTGTGGAAGACATTGTAAAACAAAATCCAAACCGACCACGCTCTCCAATACACGAACAAAGCGAGTCTCCTCGTGCGCCCGACTCTCGTACCGCTCTGGTCCTCGTGGCTGGGGCGTCTAGCCGCCGATGTCCTAGTTGCTGGGTGCGTTGTTACGGACGACTTGCTACATGGGTCCTGGACCGATCTCGTCAGACATGCCCCGTGCACACGCCGGCCAACAGGTTTGCCCTGGCATATGATCTGCTCTAGATTGGGTCCGTCCTCATCCGTCGGGAGGGCGCACCACACGCCGATACGCTGGTGGGATTGGCACTGAGGTTCAACGGCTTTGTCCGCGATGGGACCCTGTGAATGCATCGGAAGGGACGGTGTGTCGGTGATGCTGCTGCTGGCTGCGAGCAAGGACATTCCTTGGCGCTTATGTAATCCAACTAAGGACTTGCGAAAACGGGACGAGAAACGTTTGCCACCTACATGTTGCGAGTCCTCGGACCCTCGTCGCGCGCCTTGCCAACGTCGGCGTGCAGACGCAGCATCTCCTCCAAGGCAAAGTTCCAGTCGCCCCGTGACAAAAAAATGGAGGCCCTCGTCTCGCTCTATCACCAGTCCGACACCTTCATCACACCCGAGAACCTCTCTGCTGCCATTGATCGGGCATTTACCCACCCCTCGAACATTACAGACGACCAACGAAAACATACTCTTTCCGAGCTTAACACCATGAAGAAGCAGCGCAGGGAATCCTCCAAGTTCTTCCTCGGCAGAGACAATAGCCCTCTGTTTGCACACAGCTCGGAAACCATGGGCCCAGGCTGGACCGAGAGTAAATCGAGGAGAGTGGACCAAGTCTACCAGGCTCTGATGGGTACACAACGAGATGGAAGGCCGTCTTGGCTAGCCTTGAAGGAGAGCAACAAGAGGATAGAACCTCGGGGTGGTGACAGAGGGCGAGGGGGTATTGAGGCAAGTTGTTTCATTCCGCCTCTAGGGCGTGCCGCTTACGGACCGCACAAGACCACGGGCGCACTGGACGAAGGATAGAGTACTTGACGTGGACCGCGTGTAGCCCTTTCATTATTGATTATGTCATTGCGACTTATCAGATAAAGCGTGCCAAAGATAATAAATAGTAGCCGACTCTCACTCCGGTACCATGACCGTCCTCGCAAAGTTCAAGGGTCTTCTGATGGGTTCTCTTCCTCCGGACGCTCAAAAGGTCTATGACGACCTTCGTGCCGCCAATGTTCCGGTGACCGATGCAGTCTGTCGGTCTTGTCCTGATCCTTGCGATCAAGGTGGGTGTCTGCGGATTCCCTTTCACTGTCCTACAGCCAGGTTACAGACCACGACGATTACTCCAAGAGGATATCCATCGACATGGAGTCGGAAATGCTGGGCTCAGTGAAACCGTATAGACGTCAGGCAAGCCCCTTTCTCTCGTCCCTTTCGGCGCACGAGACAAGGCCTACCATAGGTCCTGATTTCCACAGGAAAGTCGGATTGGCCGAAGGAGGTCACAGAGGCCGACGGCACTCTGGCCGCGTTTTTGAACGGGGTGAACGAGAAATTACAAGGTGGCAGTGCCCACAAGAACGCCAAAAATGGCCAGCCTCCCCCTGCAGGCTTGTTTACGCAAGACATTACTCAGCGGCTATCAATCCTGAACGGGAGCCACAGGCCTCTCTCAGAGGATCCCTCTCAGGAAACAGTCATCGTGTTCCCCGACTTCAAGGTGATTGCTGACGTCCCGCGATCACTCGTGGGCGCGGAGAGGTTGTGGACAGCAGCGCTCGACCCCTCGCATCGAAGACTGGGTGCCGAATCTCGCTCCGACTCACTCAGGTCCTGGGTATTGCCGTACTCCTGTGCGATCTTGCTCTGTAAGACTGCTGACATTCTTTGCCGAAAGTCCACGTAATTTCCTGACGAGCTCTCCATTTACAGGCTCACACAAGAGGCGTGACAAACGCTGTGCAATAGCCGCTCCCATTCTTGAAAAAGGTGGGGACGTCCTACACATGTATGGTCTGCGAGCTGGCCGGCTAACTCGGTGTAGCATTTATCCACTACCTCGAGCGTGAGGGCTGGACGGTTCGTACAGAACTCGAAGATCTTTCCGGAAGCCCTACTCTAGAGTCTTCGCTGATCGACGGTCCAGAACCGGAAGTCGCACTCGAGACGCAGTTAAAGGCGCTCGGTGGGGAGCATAAAGCGCTCATCCTATACACTTCTCACATTGGCGGCCACAAGTTTGCGGGAAACGTCGTCGTGCGTCCTACTCCAATTCCATTCCCTCTCAGGACTGATGTGTTCATCCTTCCAGATATATAACCCCCAAGGAACGAGCGTCTGGTACGGACGAGTTACTCCGCACGATGTCGAATCTATCGTGAAGAACACTATCATCAACGGTCAGGTGCTTCCTGCTATCCTTCGTGGCGGCATGAACCTTGCAAGACCCGGGTGCAAAGCACTCTATGACTGGTGATCCCGCTGTCTATCTAGAACGCATTTACTGTTCGTTTTCCAAACATGACTACATCGCCGATATTGTCGTTGCGCGTAGTATGTAAAGGGGACAACAAATAGAGCGGGCCCTTAATACGAGGCGTTTACAAAGAAAACAAAGGGTGAATGTACATATACGTGGGCTTTAGCAGACTGCAGGGGTAATGTCACGAAAAATATCTGAATCTCCATGTTGGTAGCGCCAGCTACAATCGTATCGGAAAAGTCAAGCGCAGAAAAGTAGCCCACCGACATGACCCCGCTTCTACAGTGCACTTATATCGCCATTTCGTCGTCTACACCTTTTCTACCTTTCGAGTAGCGTCCCGCAAAGCTTTCTTCCTCGAATTCGTCCTCTGTTGTCATCTCGGGTGTTTCCTCGTCGTCGACAGCCTCGTCTTCTGACACAGCTCCCCTGCTAAGAACTCCCACGGACATTACCACACTTTCCCCACCAGAATACGTGAACCCGCGGAAGTTCTCCTGCACGCTGTTGGTGAGGGGGGACCCGGCCAGATCGTGCTTTTTGCGCCTGCTGATCTGAATCCCCTGAGATAGACCAAAACCATTCGGCCCATTCTGCGCATGGCCGGCGCCGATAGTCATCCGGTCGCTCCCCAATGGGCCGTTTGGCGTATGCGAGAAGCCCTGTGCACCAGTCTGAATCCAATCTTCGCTAGGGTCTTCTTCGTCTGGGCTGGCCGCCCCGTCTAATCCATTTCCTACTTCACGGATATCAGCAGTAGTGAACTCTGGATCAAAGTTTGCCGTAGATTCGTCTGATTCGACGACGGGCTTAAATGGCGGTGTGGTTTGCTTCATAGACAACGCCTTCCAGTCTATGGTTGAGAAAAACGAATGTTCCTTGAGCTCTTCTGTGTCTCGCTGTGCGCCGAGACGGTGTCTTGGATTTCGGTTGAGAAGCTGAAGCATGCAGTTAGTACGTACTGAGCTCGGGTGGCGCGAAGGACGGACACACCCCCTTGACGAACATCTTGCCCTCCTCACTGATAACGTTGCGCGGAAACCGTATCTTGCCAAAACAGATGTTCTTGTACATCTGTTGCGTGTCCTCTGCATAGAAAGGGCTCCACCCACAACACATTTCGAATAAGAGTACGCCCAGAGACCAAAAGTCAACCAGCTTGCTGTAACCATGCTCATCCAACAGTACCTCGGGAGCAAGATACTCCGTCGTACCGCAGAACGTGGTTGTGAGCTCATCGGACCGCAGATCCGCCTTGGATAATCCAAAGTCACAAAGTGCGACATGTCCGGTAGCGTCTAAAAGGATATTCTCTGGTTTAAGGTCACGGTAGACGATGTTATACTTGTGCAGGTGTTCCAGGGCAAGGATAAGCTCTGCGATGTAAAATCGAGCCCGTTCCTCGGTAAAACGAGTCTCTTTTTGCAGGTGCCAAAACAGCTCGCCACCGCTCTTGAAGTCGGTGACGAGATATAGGTCTGTGTCTGTCTGAAAGCTAAACTTGAGACCCACGAGGAACGGTGACTCCAAAGAACGCTGAAGGATCTTGCGTTCCCCGATTGTATGTGCCACTTCCTTCTTGGCAATGATCTCCTTTTTGGACAGTATTTTCATGGCATATATGCGCTTCGTGTCCCTCTTTCGGACCTGAAAGACCTTGCCAAATGTGCCACGTCCTATGAGCTTGAGGAACTCGAAGTCGCGTGGGGTAAGTGCTCGTTTGGTCTACCATATGGAAACGATGAGATCAGCACCGCTGCTAGGAACCACGATTGCGCGAAGCGGAGGCCGAGTTCGTGACTAGGGAGGAGAAGCGGCGTGGTACGCCGCTGCGTACCTTGTATTGCTCGAATGTGATTTGGACACGCATCTCTCCGCTCACAATTTCGTTCTCAAACGGCCGGAGCCTATGTGGGCGATTTGAGCAAGAGATAGCAATGCAAGATGGAACGGGGGGCTATCAGGAAGGAGACTACATACTTGAACCATTGGTCGACAGTGTGGTCATGAATCAGCACGGGTTTGATCTGGAAAGTTCCGAGAAAGAAGTGATCAGAGACACGATCGTAAACGTTGAAGGTGATTAGAGACTCCTCGGAAGTGACATCGCTGTGAACGGGATGAGAGATCAGGGATGATCGGTCGGTCTACGGCACCTACAAGGAGACCTCGTGCTTCCACACAGGACTGTGGGCCGAGATACGTCCAAAAAGACCCAGGGAGGGGGGATGTAGGGGGGATGATGCTTTACTGGGGGACGGGAGAGAGGATGGGGGGGAAGTGTTCGAGCTCGATTTTCCCTGGGGCCGGGAAGCGCTGATAGCGCCGAGCGCGGTGAGGGCGTTTGAGGAAGACGTTCTTGAGAGGGCGGTGGCAGTCCCCTTTGCTTCCTTGTCGGTTTCTTCCGTAGGATCGCGACTGACGAACTCGTTCTGCTCGAACTGGACCACGACATACGGGCGGGCATGCAGAGAGGATACGTTGAGGCCGCGCGCAGATATAAGTTTAATGTGAATTTGCCCTTTGGATGTTGCTGATGGAGCGGATGGCGGGGCCGAGTGCGGAGTGCCTGCGGTCGTGCTTGAAGATGCATTGGCCGAGGGGGACGATGACGATGGCGCACTGGACTTGTTTTCCATGGAGCCAGAGCGCTGCAGTGATTTTTTGGTGTTGCGCATGGAAAAGTCTGGTGCATGTAGGGAAATTTGCGTAGTGGGGATGCGAGCGACAAACGATCCGGGTTGAGGCGTTAGGGGGCCTGGCGGCGTAACATCGGCTTGGACCGGAATGACCGCCGGAGTCGCTGCGAGCAGGTGGTGGTGGACGGAGCCAGAGGCGGAGGGCTGTGTGCGTGGATTGCTGGCCTGCAGGGACGGCAGCGATGGTGGTGGTGATGGCGCTGGGCCTGGGGAAGAAGACGACAAGGTAGCCGCCGGGACATCGAAGGGATTCGGGCGCTCGCGGCCATCGGCGCCAACGCGCGGGGTGAGCTGCTCGAACATGGACGGCCACAGCTTGATCATCGCGAAGGGGGCGAGGTGGTGGTTGTGCAACAAGAGCGGCCAAGGCTGAGCTGGGTGTGGAGCCGGTGCCATTTTCTCTGGCGACAATTGCCAACTACGTGCGCTGGACAGTCTCCAAGTACGACCTCGCCCATCGGAGCAGCCCCATCCCCCCGCCCACCGCTCCACCAAGACATACCGCCTGTCGACCCGCACGCCAAGGCAGCCGGTCTAGATCGTCTCCGTCAGCATCCGCCCTCGAGCGCATCCAGACCACGCACACACGGCTGCAAAGGCGCCCGCCGTCCCTACCCCAGCCCCCAGTTCTCGCGCCTCTGCCCACGGCCGTCCGCATCGCTCCAGCCCGTCCTCGATTCCTACCCAAACCAGTGCAGCAGCCCCCAGCTTGACTGCATTCAAACCACCCTCCCGCAGCCCCGCGGCCATCCGCCGATAGTTTTTGGTCTTGTTGTAAAAATACCATCCCTGGATGGTGGTGGGTGGCCGGTGTGCATTCTCAGCCAAGAACCGCAGTGATGCCTTGCGAGAGCCCCGGACTGCGCCAATCAAGGTGCCCAGAATGGCAGCGGAAACGGGAAGAACGACATAACGCGAGTGTAGAATAGGCGTCGCGTCGTACGGTCCCTCGTCGTTCGTGGTCATCTTGAACAATGTCGGTACAAACGAAAACGCTGCCAGCTCAGTGTTCCGTAAGGGCCAAGTTTACGCAGTGCAAGCTCGGGTAATACTAATTAGAGCAACCGTCATGCCAACACAGTAGGTGAAACAAACGATCCGAGCTGTCTTTGTCGTCCGCAACAGCACTACACAGGACTCTAGAGATGGGCCTTTATGCCTGCTTTCTTCATTAGAGCTACCTCCTTCTTGTTCAACTCTGCCGCACGCTTGTGCAACTCCGGCGCCCGCTTCAGTTCCCTTTGACCAACTTGCTGGATATGAACCTAGGGGGTGACCGGTGATGTACATCAACCGGCAAGTGGCCACTGACTCATGCACTTACCGCATCGGGTCCCTTTGAAGAGGAAGTCGTCACCACAGACGACAAGACAAGTAAACGGACACGCACATCAGCCAATCGCAGTGTTCGCAGCTGCGCGTACATGCCCGCCAGCTCCTGGTCTTGGGACAGCCCCTCCGCCCCGAATGCCTGCATCGCGCGATCTACAACATTGCACGCCATTGTGGGGACCACAAACTACAGATCACGATGCAAGTTAGCATCCCAGACCGTCCGCTAAATTCGGAACGCATGCACTTTGGCAATGCCAATTTCTTTCATTGCACCCTTAGCCTTGCGTTTGTCGATCTGTGGTACCGTTAGCCCGCGATCGGCACGCCACGCTGGTTGGTGGTAACATGCCTGATGTGCGGCACTGAGGACGAGCATGCGTGCAGCCTCGATGTCTGCTCTGGATCGCGCAATTTCAGCTATCACACTGCCTGGATGACCGTCTCAGCCCAATGGTTTGCACCAGTTACCAATCGTTGTTCACCATGCTCGTAGAGGAATCTTCCGAATGTCTTGCGCGATGGATCCGTCACCCGTTGAACCATCAAGTCAAGTGCTCTCGAGGCTGCGCCGATCGAGCGCATACAGTGATGGATGCGTCCGGGGCTGCCAAGACGGTTAGCTCACAAATTACCCGAGTGATCAAGGGGGACACGAACCCAAGACGTCCTTGGACGATCTAAAAGAATGTATCGTCATTCAACGACACGGGAAAAAGGACCTACCTCAAATCCCCTGCCCCAACCGAGTACTAGGTTGCTCAAGGGAACTCTCACATTGTCATAGATCACTTCACAATGACCTTCCGGCGCGTCGTCATACCCAAATACTTCCATCGGACGCACGACCCGAACGCCAGGGGCATCCGCGGGAACAATGACGACACTCTGTTGCTTGTATTCGTCACGATTTCCCGGGTCGCTCTTCCCCATGACGAGGTGTAATTTTGTACGGGGATCACCGGCACCAGATATCCACCTAAAGAATGAAAAACCGGACCGGCACCATGAGAGGCCGACGATAGGGAGATAAGAGGGTCCGACAACCATTTGTGTCCGTTAACCACAATTTCATTTCCATCTTGTCGGATGATTGTTTTTATATTACGAGCGTCCGACGATGCCACTGTGTACTGCCGGTTAGCACGACATATGCCGCACGGATAATAAAGGTGCATGCCGAATCGCTCTGTCATCGCAAAAGCGGAGCGAATTTCTCCGTTTAGCAGTGGTATAAGCCATTTCTTTTGTTGTTCAGGAGACCCGTACCGGGCGAGGACCTCTGAACGGTCTCAACAAGCATCTGCAGAGGTGCGGAACTACGCACCCATGTTGCCCGTATCTGGGGCAGCGCAGTTGACTGCCTCGGACGCCATATGCCCCCCTCGTCCGAGAACCTCTGCCATAACAGCGTACTGTCGTCCGCGTCAAAGGTCAGCCGGGAGTTGATGAAGCAGGGACCACACCTCGAGGTTCGAGAGTGGAACACCATGCTGAGGATAGTGCGCCTTGCTGAGGAAGAGGTTCCAGAGTCCAAGCTTGCGTGCTTTGACCTTTAGTTCCTCGATAACCGGCACAACGGTTTCCCACCGCTGAGCTGGATCTTTTGGTATTTGTGCATGGTAGAGCTTGGCGGAAGGGTAAACCTCGTCCTACCCAGCGAATTAGTCACTGATACGGAAGATATCCACTGCCTGTACCTGAAGAAAGGCAACAAGTTTAGCTAGAGTCTCCCTCCCGTATGGGGTGAACTTGTCTTCAATCTGTGGGCCGTTAGCTGTCAAAGGGCACGCACGAGAGTGACACAGACGAGGTTCCAGGACGCCTCCGATGTGAGCTCGACTATCGCATGGTTCGTCATGGCACCAGAATGAGCCGGCCACATCGGAAATGGCCGACTGCACGTGGAACCGGACGCCGTCGCTCCCCGGTCGCCGGCTGTGCAGACGGCTCACGTCGGACCGAACAGAGACCGCGGTGGCCGTGCCATGGGCCGTGGTAGCCGGGAGACGTCTCTATTACTTTGATTTGTGAGCATGACTAGTTACGAGACAACGCCAACGTGTTCGTGGAAAGAAAGCAGTGTCACTTGACACAACGAAGAGTGGTGCCAAATTAATGGGTAAGGTATGCTGCCTAGCAAGTAAAGCAACTATACGGTATTGTGAATCAAAACGGTCGTTAGCGATGGTTATGGATACAATGGTCGCGAGTGAGTGAGAACTTTGACAGGACAGGCATACAACGTTCAAAAAGTACAACGGGGAGCGTCCAAGCTTCCGCCCGTAGCGGGTGCGTTTACGGGTGGACTCGCGATGGAGACTGATGCTCCTCGTGGAGGTCTGGCGACGATTCACCAAAGGTGAACGGAAGTTCCGGATCAATACCAAACGCGCCGGCGTCGAATGTCTGCCAGAGGGAATCTTGGTCACTTGCCGAATACCCGTTCGTATTATAATTCCGAATGTACTCAAGCCCCAAGAACGGCAGGCCCGGAGCGGAAAACGAAGCAGTCGGCGGTGTAGTTGAAAGATGAGAATACCCAACCTCCGAGCAACTGCTATACCAAGCAGGGTCAATTCCAGGTGGCGAGTGTTCATACGTCGCGTATGGCAGCGGGCTGGGCTGCGACCCGGAGGCATACGTGTCGACAGCGCGATGGTCCCCTGCGCCAGCGTCCCATTGGTGACCAGTGCTAGACGCGAGGGGGCTATGATGCATCCCGTAGTCGTGAGGCGAGGAGACATGGAGTGGCGAGAGAGGTGCGCCTGCATAATTATAGGGCGGGGCACCCACAAGATGAGGGCTTGCCTCGCGCTGTTGCGTCGATTCCATAGTGGACATGGACGGTGAGGGTAAGTTCACAGACGCTGGAGAGCTGTGAGGGCTAGATTTTCCGCCCACCGACTGCGGACTGGAAAAGACCCCAGAATAGGCAGATAGGTTCGAGCCACCGATGCCCTCACTTTCATCATGTCCCCTCTTCCGGGACGTCGACCGGTTTCGCTGTGCTGTAATTAACGCAGAGGTCAGAGACATCATTGTCAAATGGTCATTTTCCTTACAATCAACGCGATACGGTGACGCGATAGGGGGGCGGCGCGTGGAGCTTGGGTCCCGTGAGCGACTGATTTTCCTTGGTTTCATCTTTAGTGGACGGTTCATGGTTGGCACCTGTCCCGAAATAAGAGAACGCCTGGACTCCAGGGCTGTCGGTGCGACACTCTGAGCCATCGGGATTCCTGAGGCGTCGTTATCTGTTCTCATTATAGCCTCGTCTGCGGTGCTCGTCAGTTCGGCGAGCAATTCCTTGCATTTACGAGCGCCCGGCCAATGGCCTTCCCATGACTCTATGATGGGAAGACAGCTTCTGGCTTCTTCCATCGCGGCGGTTACGGCCCTTGCATCCGAGGAGTGCATGGCATACAGAAGAATAACAACGGCGGAAGAGAAGAGGTGCTGGATGAAAAAAGCAAGATGATGCGAGGTTGGCACGAGACTATTGATAGAGGGTGCGAGACGGATACACGAACGGGCGGATGAGACGGCCCGTACAGTTGAATTGGGTACGATCGATTGGTCTCGCCTGACCGGTAAAAAATTGCGATGAAGGGTGGTCAGCACTGAATAGTAGTGGCTGCATAAAACGACGGTCATTGACATATGTTTGTCACTTGTAGTTGGATGCCTAAAAGAGGAGGGAAGTTCATCAAACCACCTAGCGAGTTCCTGGTCGAGAGTCTCAACAGAGCGTTGTAGTTCTGCCCTCTTCTCAGATTCGAGTGTTTCTTTGCAGCACTCGATGGCGTACACTTGGCGCAGGACCCTGCCAGCGATTTGGTAGAGAGAAGCCAGGGCAATGGCACCCGACATTAGCGACGGGGGCTTCTGTGCGAGTGGAGCGCCAGTGAAGTACTCGGGGAGCCATTCGTCGTCGACATTGACTGGAAGCTCGACATCACAATCAGAATCCTCCACGCCAAGCGGGCGACCGAGCGCAAGCGCGAGCATGCGATCTAGACAGTACACGCTCCACCAGATTTTTCGCCGGGTCTCTTTCTCGACAGAGGATATAGCTAACCGACGTGGTGAGCGCTGTGACGGCGTCAGCGATAAGCATAAGTTCAAAGGCTAATGCTTACATGCAATCCCAAGTCCTGCGCGCTGCGTACTGCTTGCCCCACGAGAAGCCAAGCCTGGGGTAGGCAATTAATGGAACACAGGAAGGAGGACATGAGAATGAAACTTTGGACATGGAACACCTGGATAGATGCATGGCTGATGTAGTGTAGGATCAAGGCTCTAAGGTGGTACCATCAGCGATAACAGGCGAATGACCATGAACGGTGCGACCCTACCTCTCGTAAAAGGTCATGCCCATTCCACCATCGTCCGAACGATCGCTCGTTAAGCGCGGATCATTGACCAACCGAGCGGTGCAAGCGAAAACAGCAAAGACGATGGAAACGAATGGGGCCTCGGCCTGGATGAATGTCGCATCGCTCCTCCTTGCCATGAGACGCTTGTATCTGGACATGAACGAGGGCTTATCAAGGAGAGGCATCAAAAAGTGGAGGCGTTCAAAATAGGTATCGATCTGATGTATGATCGTAATCAGGAGTGGACGGTCTACACGGTGTCTCATGTGCTTACCAACTTGTCGCACAAGTCTTCATCGGGATATTCGACTTCATCTGCACGGGGAAGGGCGCGTAACTTGCCAAAAAAGACTGATGCTGGGAAATACAGTTTGTTTGCGCTAGGGCCTGGGGCTCGCGGGTCCTCTTCCATCGGAGAGACACGATGAAGGGGGTTGGTGGTCAGGGCACGGAAAGATTGGATCAGGGACATCGTGGAGGATCCGCCTATCCAACGAAGGTGACCGTGTTCGTCCAGGGCAAGCTGGCCAAAGGATTCTGAGACATCATCCTCCATCTTGACGGAGGACTCGGGCGAGGAGCTCTCCTCGGTGTGAGTATCAGCGGCGGCCTTTGACGACATGGCCTGAAGAACTGCTGACGCGGGAGGGAGGGAGAGGTCCCCGGTGTTGCCGGATGCAGAGGACGAGCCGGGAGTGGGTGACTGGATGCCCAGGGAAGGTCCGAGCTGTTCGAGGACCGGCGTTATTTGAGAAAAAAGGGATTCCATGTGAAGGAGACGTGCTTCGAGTTCCTGGACATAGCTGGAGCGATGTGAGAAGGAGGCGCGAGCGAGAAGGGGGACGGCGACCTACTGCCTGCTCAAGGCGGCCCTGTCCTTGGTCTGGAGCCAGGTGCACTGGGAGCCAGAGGACTGGCACTGAGCACAGGTGGGCTCGCAGCCATCGCACTTGATTTTCTTGCGTCTGGGGGCGCGGGTGAGAGAACGTGTCGAGGGCGGGGCGTGGCACGAACCTGCAGCTTTCGCATGCGCGCCAGACCCTCCTGCGCTGGAGCTGGACGGGTTTTGCGCCTGTGTCTGCGGGGATGGCGTCGTCCTCGATGCGTTTCTTCTTTGACTGGTGGGTCATGGAATAAAAGTCGTGGGCGTAAAAGGCGTGTGGGGGACGATGACTCTGGGGAAGATAGCGTCGGACGACGACGGTCGGGTCGGGCCGATTGAGGGGCCAAGCATGCTGACTAAGCCAGTCCATGTTCCTCCTCGGCTGCACAGCCATCCGAGTCAGTCCGAGCGTGTGTGCGTGCCGCCGTCTGTCGCTCACCTGGTGGACCGTGCTGGCCAGGGCTGCGTCCTGTTCTCTCTTTTATAGCGCCTTCGGAAATGAACGTCAGTCCTGTGACTTGTTGGCAAACGTCTTCCGGACACCCCTGCTCCCGAATCCGTGCAACAGTGCCCGATGCGACCTCATCGCCACTACCGAACGCCTCTCCACCCCCTCCAACCGAGCAGAGCCATCGCCCGTTTGACTAATCGCCTTCCTTCCGCAGCGCCAAGCTCCATCTCCTCGCCTGTCGGGTGTTCCCGTGCCAGCGACGCTCTGTCCGTGATGAAATCCCGGCAACATACCGCGTTCGTACTCCCTGTTATTAAGGAACTCTTCTTCTTTTTGTCTGGTGCTGGAGCAGGTCATGCGGTAACCGCCGTTCCTTGGAAACATTTTTCATTTTAGGATCGGGGCACAGTCCTCCCCGGCAACAAACAATCTTTTTTGACACATGTTCACTCTTGACGCAGTGTTCGGGCCATCAGCTGATCCACCACACGTGTAGCACAATGGAAGCCGACGTTACGGTCGTAGAAAAAGGGAAAAATGACGGCTCGCCATCCCCTCTCGTCTCCAAAATGGTCAAATTCCTACGCTCCGCTGGGAAAAACTTGCAAGTATGTCACGCTACCCGCTCCTGATCACCATGGTCTTCCATTTGGTGACCTCACTCTGTCGAGAACTTACGCGCTGGACCAGAACCTACTCTCGCTCGAGGCCCCCCAATCCACATCGAGTAACCACACCCCAACCCGTGGCCGCTCACCCTCCAAAACAAGGGACTGATGGTCGCATCGAGTCCCTCGGTGTCTGTATAGGTTCGCGCGACCGTATCAGAAGCGTCTGGATGACGAACACGTTCTGCATAATCGGGAATGCATCCATTTTCTCCTGGCACTTCTCTACGCCCTCCGCCTACACTAGGCACTCACCCCAGAGGCATCCTCGTTCGTATACTCATCCGGACGAATACCCTCCCCCTTGCCCTTCTCTGCACTTGCTGGTCTTGCGACTCGCGAGCTGCTCCCTCATCGGCGCTCTAGGAATACGTCCAGTACCATGTCCGCTGTATAGCCATCCCAGTAGCCATGAATACAACCATCTTTGAGCACATGTCAGCCACGAGCACAGCGCGGGTCCACACTTGTTGCGACGTTCAGTAGCTAAGCCATCCATCACGGATGACCTGATAGAGGAGCGGCAAATGCCATGTCCCGAGTGGGACAACCATGTACCAAACTATTTCTTATTCTGTATTCTCTTGCGACTGCGCCCGAGACTTCTCAGACTGCC
>JBBPLV010000023.1:0-66251 GCA_038089975.1 Boletellus ananiceps | reverse complement strand
ACGACAACGTCTCCCATGTCACCCACTCGCTCTGGCCGATCGTCCAGCTCGACCTTGACTACATCGCAGACAACTGGAACACGACCACCTTTGATCTCTGGGAAGAGATCAACTCGTCCTCCTTCTTCACCACCGCCGTCCAACACCGCGCTTTGCGTCAGGGTGCCGCGTTCGCAGCTGCCGTCGGCCATGCGTCCTCTGCGATGCACTATTCCGCACAGGCTGACAATGTCCTCTGTTTCCTCCAGGCGCGTATCCTCTTCCTCCTTCCCATCTTAATTCAATCCCCACATAGTCTTATTGGTCTCCCTCTCCCGGCATCATGACCGCCAATACGGCTGGCGGTCGTTCTGGCATCGATGCAAACTCTGTTCTTGCTTCCGTGCATACTTTTGACGTCGGTGCGGCCTGCGATCCCACCACGTTTCAGCCTTGCTCCGACTTGGCTCTCTCAAACCTAAAGACCTATGTCGACTCATTCCGCCACATCTACCCCGTCAACTCTGACACTCGTGCCGACGCTGCTGTGGCCACTGGTCGGTACCCTGAGGACGTGTACCAAGGCGGGAATGTCAGTCTACCAGACCTTGTCCCCCATGTAGTCTGACCAGATCCTTCAGCCATGGTATCTAACCACGTTTGCTGTCGCAGAGCAACTCTACGACGCGCTCGTCGTCTGGAACAAGCAACGCTCCCTCACGATTACCTCTACCTCGCTCGGCTTCTTCCACCAATTCGACGCCTCGCTCACGACCGGAACTTATAGCATGTCCTCCCCGACGTTTGCATCCATCACGAGTGCTATCAGATCTTTTGCCGACGGTTTCGTGGCCGTTGGTGCAAAATATACCCCTCCTGGTGGTTCCCTCTCTGAGCAATTCAGTAGGAACAACGGTACCCCTGTCAGCGCCAGAGACCTGACATGGAGCTACGCATCCGCACTTACCGTCATTGCCGCCCGCACAGGACAGACCTCGGCGAGCTGGGGTGCGAAAGGGTTGACCGTCTCCCGTACATGCCTCACGAGCAACGCCCCGACCGTGTCTGTCCAGTTCAACGTCAATGCAACTACTATCTTGGGAGGTACGTGATCCGCACTCGCACGGTCACAGTGCACCAACAGTCGTAAAGAAAACATTTACCTCACCGGCTCTGTTACCGCCCTGACAAACTGGGGCACTTCCAACCCCATTCTCTTGTCCTCTGCCAATTACCCGATCTGGAGTAGTGCGTTTTGTTCTTTTTTTATGCTCAGTGCCCCTGGACTCATACCAACCCCGCGTGGCTCTCGTTAGCAACGGTAAATCTGCCGGCGAGCACCGTGATCCAGTACAAGTACATCAGGATTGACAACGACCAGGTGACGTGGGAGTCGGATCCCAATGGGGAGTTCACGACAGAGGTGTCCGGTGCCCAGACCTTGGACGATGTGTGGCGCTGAACACCATTCAAAGAGTTGTTGTACAGTCATCCACCACCATTTGAACCACTACCTAGGCTGTAATCAATAAGTCACTAGATACTGTATGATCTGTACATACTGAAATGAACAGTACGTGTACTGGTGTGCATGACCATTCGGTTTTATATCGTGCACCATACATTTTAGATTACATTAGCACTTGTATTCACCCAATTCGTGATTTTCCTGGGAGTAGGAGATGAACAACACTATTGTTGACATGCCACACAATTCCTGCGTAGATCGGATGTCTGTACAACCTGCCAGCTCGATGCCGATGAAGCATGTTAAATCATGTCTTATCAAAGTGTGATCAGCCTGGTTGGGACTGAGTCTGACTGACAGTGGGCAGCACATCGTTGACACTGGTGACTTGCAGATTCGGATATGCCCACTGGTATCCCCAAATCTCTCTGTAACCTACTCAGTTTTCTCTCTACTCATGATGGTTGGTCGCCCACAGAGGCAGCTGAGGTGGAGGCCAACGAATCTAGAGAGAGCGACGAGGAATGAGCGGTGGGAATGGTCGGTGATAAGCGGAGCCGACAACGATCACAAATTGTTATCTAGCTGATATGCCTAATCGGGAGCTGGCTCAAACAATGGTGAGGTGGCGATGACAGCTCAACTGCTGAACTGAATACTCTATGTGATACACTTGTGCGATGCGATATACCGTCGAGCCACGTCATTTTCCTCACACTATGGTCATTGTAACGTGCTTTGATCTATGTAATTCTACTCAGAACTTTATTAGTTGCGAGTCACATTTTGCCTGGCTCAAACGGTGGTTGATGACTATTGATTATTTTTGCGGTCCGGTATTACATCGTGAAAGCACAAGGGGGATGGGTCCCCGGATATCAAGAAATTTTCAACCATGTCATGCAAAGTTACACCGAGGAAGACGGAACAGCATCATGTGCGGGAAAGAATGGTCGTCGTGAACATCATTACTGCTGCGTCTGCCACATCCTCGCCTAATGCCCCTCAGAATCAAACACGGTCTGATTACCTTGCGCGGGGACATGTTGACTGGCGCTTGGGTAATACGCCGCTTCCGGAACACCTGTCTCGTCCAAACCCTCGGCAGCTTCAATAATCTCATATAATCTTGAGGCCACTTCTGGCGGGGGAACGCGCCCTCCGAGGATATCGCGCGCTGGTACAGACGAGCCGTAGAAGTCGCGATTTGCATCCTTGCGCTCGATCAAGACGGTGCCTTCAAGCGAAACGCCTGCAAAGAGACCTGGGGTTATGTGTCCGTCAGCATTTCCACGTTAGTAGAGAGAGCTGCCACCGAACCTTTACTCTTTGAATACGAAAACATACTGGTGGGATGGGCCAAGCTCGCTTGGACGCTCCCACCCGTGCCGATAGGACCTGCGGAGACGGCAGCGCCACCGCCGATGGTGAAGTTGCCGCCGATGGAGAACGCGCGCACAGCGTCCTCTGAGTTGAGAACGACAACAAAGTCGGTGATGTCGGCCCCAATCTGAAGGCCCCATCCGAGGCCCCCTGTGGCGATGCACGAAGGGGCGGACCAGGAGCCGTCTGGGAGACGAGCAATGACGAGGCCGGAGCCGGCTTTCCCGGAGAACATGAAACCGGCCTTGATCACTTGGAAGACGGCGAGCCCTGGAGGGTGGGAATTGGGGGCGGAGCGGGGATGGACGACCCGGGTTGGACGTACCTCGCGCATGTTGTAGGACTGCCTTGGGGACGGAGTTGAGCGCAGACTCGGGGTGATTGGGATCGGCTGCTTTGTATACGACCCCGTCAGTACACCAAGCGCATACTCTGCTGGGTGGGAGATACTGACCAAGGAAGCTTGCCAAAATCTTGGCCGCCTTCTCAGCCTCGCCAGGGAGCGTGAACCCTTGGACGAAATCGCGAGAGCCGGAAGCGACGCGGGAGGAGCCTTCTCTGACGAGGGCGGTGGCCTGGATGCCAGCTCTCTGGGCACCCCGCCTGAACTTGTCCAGCATCGACATGGTGGTGGTCTACTGCGCGTTCGGACTGCCTTGCAAACGAGACTGGTTATGTAATACGGAATCTACACACTACGTCGTCTCCGCGCCTCGGCCCACACTTTGCGTTGATACTCGAGCAGTATAGGGACAAGGTCGAACAGCCCAAACTCTGGCCAGTATGTGTCCACCATGTGCAACTGCGTGTGCTCACAACACTGCAGTCGCGATGAGGTGGGCAAAGCATGACGCCGAGCCACTCACCTGCCAGGTCAAGAACCCACTGAGCCGTTTTACCCCGCTCGTGCGTACAAAGATGTCCAATGGGGGACTGCCTGCCAGGGAAGTGGACAGATGGGAGTCGATGGACTCTTCGGTGATCGTGCTGAACGCCCAGTCTTAGAAGTCGTGCTCCTCTTAGAGGGTGGTGGAGTATGTGCTTACCTGCCATCTAGATCACCGGCATCGGTTGCTTTTTGAATGACACTACTAACGGCGGTCGTGATCTCGTCCTGTGACGCGTAGGGCGCACACACATTGAAGATCACGCTGTCCTGTTGGGATAGGAATGGGAGATAAATGCGATCAGAAAATAAGCGCACGTATTGTTGTGCCGGGTCAAGTTCTCTGCCTTTTCGACGGCAGCCTGCACGCTCAGAGGGAGTAATTCTCGCCTTCCTAGCACGTTCAAACGGACCCCGTGCCTATCAAGAATCTCACTTGGCCACAAAGCATGAACGAAACGCGTCGAACAAGAGCAGGACATGAACGTACCCGCGTTGGGCTATCTCGACAAGCCTTTCCTCGGCAATATTCATGATCATGTCTACCTCTTCTTTGGGTCGGTTGAAGTTTTCAATCGCGAACGCATACACTGTCACGCAACGTATGCGCAGGCGCAGACAAAGCTCGAGGACCTAGACACAGGGACACTTGAGGACGTGGACCATGGTTGGTTACGGGCCCATACCCAAAGCAGATTTTTGAACCCATCCGGATGGCCCTCTTTGCCTTGCTTGCCCAGTCTCCTTGCATACCGCCTGTTCCCGTCCATTTCAAACGAGATATGCCTTGGTATAGGCCCAGTAGCCAGGATGTCGAGCAACAAATAGATAAGCCACATCTTGATGTATATGATTGGGGAACGGATAAACGCGAGGAAATCAGTTGAGAGCGACATGATTCTAGTTGGTCGAAGTGGAGTGCCGAGACGAGAAAGCAGCAAATGACGCCCGGGTTCGGGCTAAATGGTCATCTGAAGGACTAACAAGCTTCGGTGTGTGAGCGCAATGAAAAAAAAAAAGCGACAGGATGGACACTCCACGTACGGCTCAGAATACGAGACGCGTATGATCGGTGCTTGACCCGGAGCGCCGTTCGCGGTGACGTTGCGTGTGTCAACTCGGCTTAGCGCTCTTTGACACCGAAACCGAACTCCTTGGTTACTCAACCATGGCCGACCGTGACGAGGAGCGTCCGCTGTTGGACTCAGCGGACGGACAGGACGTCCAGCCAGAGGCTATCCCTGTCAAATCATGCTCCACATGGAAGATATTGACTTCGCTATCCGTCCTCGTTCTGCTCGCCGTCGGTGGTGCTGCTTACTTTACCAGCCAGACGTCCCAGCGACCGACCAGAGACACGGCGCGGTTCTCAAACGGGACACATGAGTTCAAGCGGACCGTCGTTCTTATTTCCATCGATGGGCTCAGGCAGGTCGTCCGTCGTAGTAATTCTCGTCCACATCCTAACCCCGGTCACAGCGCGAGTTACCTTGACCGTGGATTGACCCCTCATCTACTAGACATAAGTAAACAGGGATTGAGGGCAAAGTACATGAAGCCTGTTTTCCCGGTTAGTCCATTCTTTGCCTGTGCTTTACAACCGTTAATTTGCCCCACTAGACATTGACGTTTCCGTAAGTCTCAGTCAAACCATGTCGTCGCAGCTGACGATTTCACCTTCAGGAATCACTGGGCTTTATTGTATGGTATCCCTCGTCGTCCACTCCGATATCTGATACTAGTTCCATAGGACCGGTTTATACGCTGAGTCACACGGCATCGTTGCCAATGTAAGTTTCCAAAATTGCCTATTCCCAGCGATCGACAACGCTGTGTCATAGAACTTCTTCGACCCCGTGACAAGCACCGAGTTTTGGTATAACCGTCCCGAGTCCGCATATATAGCCAGTTGGTGGCTAGGCGAGCCGGTGAGCCACATTGCTGCTTTCAAGTGCTTTGTTCACCAATCAGTAAATCAGATATGGGAGACGGCGGAACGTGCGGGTGTTGTTACCGCAAACCAAATGTGGTGCGTTTCCCTCGTATGTATGCCTGTGTCCTCGAATCTTAGGTGTAACAGGCCAGGGCCCGCCACCACACCCTCGGGAGTATCCCCGACTTACTTTATTCCTTGGCGCAACAAAGTCCCTCTCCAAGAAAAGTTAGACAAGATCTTAGAATGGGTTGATATCGCGGATATAGACAAGAGGCCAGAGCTTATTCTGAGTAAGTGACTTTGGTGGCGGACCGCAGCGGTTGCTTACCCGAAGCCAGCCTACGAACCGTCATTAGACCAGGCTGGACATGCGAGCGGGCCCATGTCTGCTCTCGTAAATGTGGGTCTATCGCCAATCTTCGTACACTCACTAGATTTCATCATTCACGTCCGCAGGAAACACTTGTCAAGGTCGACGTTTTTGCTCGTGATCTTCACAATTCCCTCCTTGCACGTAACCTCTCTCAGATAGTAGATGTTATTTTTGTCAGTGACCATGGGATGGGTGATACCAGTGAGGTTAAGTGGATTTACTTAGACGGAGATGACATCCTTGGTACGATCTTTTCTTTCCTCATGAAATCATGTGTGTCTCTCTTCGGTGAAGAGTGACTGATTCTCCAACTACCAGGCGACGCATGGAACAACGTTACGCACTATGATGGATGGCCATCTTTTGGACTTCGCTTCTCCGATGAAACGGACGAACGAGCTATTTTGGAGAAACTCATCCGTGCATCCAAAGAACCACAATTCAGCGGCAAGTTTCAAGTGTACACGACAGAATCCTATGCTGGTGGTATGCACCTCACTCTACGTCTGAAACGAAATGAATCATTTTGTGTAGGGTACTTGGAAGAGGGGGCACCAATGCCTTCGCGCTACCACTTTTCTGCAAACGGGCGAATCGCTCCTATCTGGGTTGTTCCTACGTTTGGGTATGCTTTGACAAACAAACAGATGGGTGAAGATGGCATGAGCATTGGTGTAAGTCGCTTTTCTCTCCGCTGATTTGTGTTTGATTCTATCTGCACCGTATAGAACCACGGCTATGACAACGAACTGCCTGCCATGCACGCAGTATTCGTCGCCCATGGCCCCTTCTCGCACGGCGCCAAACTCAACTTCGTTAATACCCAGCCTTCCGCTTGGCACTCCGTAACAGATGGTACCTATGTCATACCAGGGTTCCAAAATGTCGAGCTCTACAACCTCATCACGCGACTGCTTAACATCGAAGCTTGGGCGGCACCGAATAATGGGACGACTGGCTTTTGGAACCAATATGTCGATCTGTGACCCACTACCTTGTTTTCGGGGCGAATAGCCGATAGATGGCGGTGGGATTTTATAATATTCGCTGTCGGACACGACCGAAGACATGTAAATAGCTACGCATCTCGATGTCTACTCCTCATTTATCCTCTCGAAAAATTCTCTGAGTGTATCCGCTAGAACCCTTGGTAGTGCCTCCACGTCTCGAAGGACGACATAGTATTCGAATGGGAACGAGTCCAAGTAACGTTCCATCATGAGTTCCATGGAGCCCGTAGTGGGCGAAGGCTTGTAAGAGACTTGCGAAAGTGTCAGGATGGACGATTGGCTGTCGCTGGACGTAGTGACGGCGCCGGAGGAGTTTGACACGGAAGTCGCATTGTTGAGCGCATCGATCACGATGAAAACAACCAACACTTTCATTCCACTCGCCTTGCGCAATATCCTCCGCAGCCTCTCGTGATCTTGACAGATACCGTCTGAGACGATGATCTCGAGTTGCCAGAGTTCCTTCCCACTCGTGCTGCTCGCATTCTCGCGTGCGGCTTCGAGCACGGGTAGAGAGCCTTCGAGAAACGCGGCGACATCCGTGCGCGATTGGGAGAACGTGAACGCGTTCAGGACACGCCCACCTTCGACTGGTGAAGACCCCCAGTCTTTTGCTCCCGTCGCATCCGAGCCAAACCCGCGAATGAGCTCCCATCCATCTCCAAACCTTGCCACGCCGACCTCCCCGACCTCGAGCTTTCCGAGCGCTTGGACGACCAGCACGACGGTCTGATACGCTAGATGGACTGCGCCACCGTTCGAGTCATTTCCATTTCCATTGCGCATAGACGCAGAGTCGTCGACGGCCAGGAGAACATGATACTCCCGCGAGCTGGGCTTGACCCTCCGCATCCAGATCCTGTCCTTGGTGTACTCGCTCGCCACCCATCCTACAACTTTTCTCATGTTTAGTCTTTTGCCGCTCCGAAAGTCTCCTCTCAAACGTGTTGCCAGAGTAGGAGCCAAGATGAGGCGGAGGGATTCACAGAGAGCTAGAGAGAGAGACGCAGTCAACGTCGTGTAGAGCGTCCAAAGATGAGAGGCAGAGGCGGGGGTGGGATTTGAGGCGTGATCTATCAGGGCGCCGAGGACAATGTCAGTAGAGGGTATCTCTATTTCCGGTTCCTTGTCATCGTCTGTTATGAGTGCAGAAGGATCGGGAGGGTGATGAGACTGATTTTTCGTGACGCCATTGTTTCGTTCCGTCTGTGCGATCGCACTCTCGATATCAGGAGCGGGGCGCTCGCCCGTTTTCCCTGCTTCCAACCTCTCCATCGCGACGTCCTTCGCCTCCTTCAACTCTTGTTTTGTATCTAAAGAGTCGAACTCGTCGATGTCCATGGTGTCAGCCACTGTCTGATTGTCTCCCGGATCAACCAACTTGAGTTCTCTCAGCTTTGCAACCTGCTCCTCGCCAGCAGGGCCAAGAGCTTGCATATCATTGTTCTCGGGGGCATCTTCGTAGTGGGCATATTCGACTTGCTCTGTGCTTCCACGTTGGGGTGCTGGTAAAGGCTGTGGCTGATCGGCTGGTCCAAAGATCTCGTCGAAGCGTTGTTGAACTGCTTCAAGTGCATCCCCAAGGCTTCGCAGAGGGGTAGATGATGGAGCGGGAGGAGGTTGATGAGCATAAGCGGGCCCACGTTGCGTGCCTTCACTGGTGGAGCTAGGCTCGGAAGGTTGAGACTGGAGGTTGGATGCTGGGGGAGGTCTGAATTGGGGCTGGTTTTCACCGGACCTGAAATCGTCGACGTGAGCTCAAATAACCAAGCAATGCTGAAAACATACTGCTGTTTTGTGGAATCAGGTTCCATGGCACTCTCGGCCCCATCAACGTCCATTTCTACTTGAGCGGCAGCGGAATCTTGCTGGCTCTCTTGAGACTTCCTTGATTGTCGCTTGTTCTCTGGCGCCCCAGCATCACCATTACCGACGGTGAGATCGGGCTGAGCGACAGCAATGTCCTTGCTCTCCGTCTCGTCAGGGTGGTCTTCTTGTCCGTCTGCAGCGCCTTCACTGGCTCGAAATGGTTCCTGTTCAAGCTCCCGGGGTTCGGCAGACATGGGATCGTCATCGGGAGTAGGGTCTCTTCCATCTTCGTTGGTGTCCTCGGCCATCTGATCGTCCGGTGCATCTTCCTCGTCACCGAGATCCTCCACTCCTAAGTCGCCTTGCTTGTCCTGGTCTTTGTCAAGATCTATGTCATCGGGGAGGTCAAGAATATCAGCATCCTGAATATACTGGTCCGTCGGGGCACCAGGAGCGTCAGGAGGTTCCAACTCCGTAGGGTTTTCGTCATCTATATCAACCTCTTCCGTCCCGTCTTTTTCGTCATCCCTTTCATCTTCTTTCCGGTCTTCTGCCTTCTTGTCATTTTCCCTTTCGCGGTCCTTCTTTCCTTCCATTGCTACGACGTCCGAGTCCTTCCGTTGATCCTCCTGCGACCTGTCGTTCTGAAGCTCGTCCTCTCCCTTTCTATCGTCATCTCCTCTATCTCCCCACAGCTTCTCGTCTATTGCAGCTGGATCCGACTTGTCAACTTTACCCAGCTGCTCGTCTGGCCCTTCCTCTTCTGGCCCTTCCTCTTCTTCCTCTCTCTCGTCTCCTTCTTCGGGTACATCCTCCATTTCACCTCCGAAATCCTCGCTCATCTCGATCGTATTTTCCTCGTCTTTGCTTTTCTCTCTCTGCAGCTCGTCGCCGTCGTCCTCACCTCGTAGCCCTTCCACCTGACTCTCATCCTCGATTTCCTTGCTCACATTTTCGTTCCCGGTACCTTCACCCAGACCCGTCCCCCCGAGTTCCGTTGGATGTCCTTTTTCGTCGCCGGCAGCCTCGTCTTCTTCTATGTCGGGTGGTATACAGAACCCTTGAGTCCCGAGTGTGTGCACGACGGAGCACGCGACATAATCCAACTTGAAAATCGCGCAAGTCCACACCGCCAGGCTTTCGACAAGTTCGCTTGCAAAGGTTAAGAAATGTGATAAGAAGGGCATTACTCTCCTCAACGCGCACTGACGCGAGGCATGCGGGAGGGACGAAAGACGTGCGCTAGCGTTATCCAATTGGTCTCTCAGTGTGGGAAGGTCGAGGAGAGCGGCGAAACGGGATGTCGTCTGAACGCCAAGCCGAATATAGTTTTCTTTGGGCTCCTCGGACTCGTGGGTTGGCTCGGGGAGCGATGTCAACTCGGAGCATTGGCGGAGCATAGACTGGATGGTGATGAGGAGTGCGTCGACGATATTGTCTACATTCTCGGCCATATTGCCCTCTGGCAGAGGCTGGACCAACTGATGAAACAAGAAACTGCCTTGCTCGCAGATCCATTCTCGGGTTGGTTGAAGGATATAAATCAACGGAGGACAGGTTGCCGACATGTCTTCAAGGTATCCTGGAAGCCCGCTCAGGTACCTTGCAGCGCCAACGACAGCATCATATTCATCTAGAAACAGCAGTGTAATTATCCGTCCTACTTTCTGACCGCGATCTTCGAAACGCACCTCGAAGGAGTACGGAAGGCATGATAACCTGACACGATTGCAGTGCCTTGAACACACGATCTTTCCACACACAAGCTAAAGCGATTAATGTTTGACACCTTCCAATGAGATCGGAGACGACACGGATGCTCTTCTGTGCTTCGGAGAAAATACGCATGCCCTCGACCAGTTCCTCCAGTGCGCGGACGCAATGAGTAAGTGCATCATACATTGGTCCAATTTTTTTGTATGCATCAATTACGATTGTTTCCGAGTATTCGGAAAGAACCTGGAGCCTGTTTGTCCGCTGGCAGAGTGCCACATGTCCGGAAAGAACTTGACACAGTCTGATGTTATAAACACTGTTCAAATCCTATCCCTGGAATCACGATGCAGCCGAATGATACTCACCCCGATCTGCCCTCGAGTGCTAAAGAGTACCCTGATTCCACCACAGTAATACCACGAGCAAGATCACGTGGTCCCAGGTCCGAGTGGTGGTTCCCAGGCACATTCCTGAGCGCAGGGAGACACCCTCGTAGTCGGTCAAAATAGTATTCCGCTTTATCCACAAATGCCACTGTGCTGTTCGCGGGCATCAAAGGCTGATTTCGGATCCAGGATTCGTCTCTCAGCTTGTTGAGAGTTTCGGGTTTGACATAGTGGGCTAGGCCGCCACGCTTGAGCTCTTTGAGCAGATCGCTCCAAGCCTTTCTTTTACGGAGAAGTAAATTCTTCTTATATTTTTCTCGCCTTTCTTTGGTTAGATCCCGAGGGACGACTTGGTTTGCGAGGTCTCTGGCAGTCAGGATGATGTCGGAAGAAAGTTGCTCCACATCCTCTACACAGTACTTGGAGAGAAATCGACGAATTCTACTGTTTATGAAGCCATTGAACCTGCCGAAGGTCTGGCGAAGATTCCCGAGGTGAGGTGGCATGGGAGCTGAACCAGGGGTAGCATCCTCGAAAGCGACTACAGATGAATGCGCAGGTGAAGTCAGGAGAACAGGTCGCTCCACTTGATGGTAATGACCCTCGGCGTCCCCAGCAAATAAGGGATTCATTTTGTCCAGGACAGGCTGTCTGAGAACATCACGGAATTTTCGGACGATCTTGTATAGCTGATGGTGCGTCTTTTGCGCGCTCTGTTTCAATGCCTGGACGTTGACATCTTTCCAACTGGCAAGCTTGATGAACGCTCCAACTTCTTTCTCCAGTGCCTGTCTCTGGCTCGTCAACAACGCAGAGAGCTGGGGGACGAAGAGGCGGAAGTACCGCCAGGAGAAGTGGACAATGCGGCCGACCCGGAGTAGAGCCTCTTGGTGGATGTGGGATTCTTGAGGTGCTGTATGAATAAAATTTTCGAAGCTGCGGAGAAGGTCTACGCGAATTTGGAATTGACCAAGTGAGCTAGACTGAACAAATTCATCCAGTAGGGACGGGAGCTGCCTGAGGTACCTGCATAGATCGCCAGTGCTGTCGTCCACGCCTTCGTCCACGGCATTTAGTGGCCCCCATACCAGGACTTCATATAAATGGAACCAAAACTCCGCCACTTGACCAGCGGATGATTGACTCTGTGATTCCAGTAAATCCTTCCAGCACGACAGTTCCAACCTTCTCCACTCGACGATAAGACTGGTCAGTCCATGCTGGTGCTCCTTGAGGCTATTGTCACGGTTTGCATACATCTCCCAGTCTCCTGTTTGCATCAACAACTGCTCCAGAGCTGACAGAATCTTGGCAATTGGAGCGGCGAGATCAAACCCCAATATGATATCACAGCGATCGATGAGATGTTGGAGTACCATCTGATCGGGCCAATCTCGGAGAATAACGGCAAGTCTGGAACGAAGGGATCGGATCAAGCTCGATGCTCTCTTGGCCTCTTGGATGTTTGCATCGGCATAGAAATTGAAGGACTTCGAAGAGCTGGAAATGCCACGTATCTCTATTAGGTGTCTATGCAAAGCAGAGAGTTGAAGGTGTAATGATAGCCGATCAAGTGAATCTGGGAACAAAGATGGGTGGTCAACGATCTGGGATCGCAGAAGGGTTTGTCGTAGGACGTTGAATTTGCTTGTGTGACTGGATTTGATTGGATCAACCGTGTCACCCATGAGTTCTAGATGAAGTGCGAGCAAGTGCCGTTGCCGATCCGGAGTCAGATGATAAACTGGTTTATCGTTGATATGCGAGGCTGGGGCTTCAGGAGGGTGGAAAGCATCTTCAAAAGTAGGAAATAGCTCCAAAAAATCCCTTTCCTCAGCTTCGATCTCTGCAGAGACGTCATGCGTCGTCGTGTTTGTGCGGTATAAGGAGCTGCGGTCCTGCTTTCTTTTGTCGTCACGTGCTCGATCTATTGACCAGAGGCGGTAGGCTTGTTCGTAGGTAGTCCTGACCGTTATGAGCGCTGATGGAGATGGAGTACAATGCGCTGCTGCAGCAACCCTTAATATGACAAGCTCAACGGCAGAGAGGCCCATATTAGAAGCAGGTAGGGTTTGCAACAAGTGTGCACTGCGTGCGGAGGGGAACACAGCTAAACTGCTCGCCAATTCCACGGCATGTTTTTGCAGAGAAGATTGCTGCGAAGTGCAGCGCAAGAGGTGGAGACCCAACCGAAGTTGCGCGAATGCCCAGCGAAGGATACAAGTGATGTCATCGAATTCGGTGTAAAGAGTTCCTATACGCTGACAAAAACCTGAGATGGACTCTTGGAAAACTGCCTCACGATCAAAGGCAGAAGTGTCCCCCGATTCCAGAACACGTGCCAGGTCGTCGATTTTCGAACAGTGAGTCACTTGGCCAATGAATTGTGTCACCTCCAGCCAATAGGTGTGTAGGTTTGCCAGGTTCTCCCGAGATGGGACATTCGCCGATACCTGAGCAGTCTCTAACAAATTCCTAGCAGATGCTTCAAGATAAGAAATGACATCGTTTGTGTTATTGGCTGCTGATCGGAGCTCCAACTGTGCATGGAGTTCGATTTGCTGTGCCAGGAGATCTGCTTGGTCCTGGGCGTAAACTGCTGCGTGGCGTAACATCGCGGCAGGATCAACGGGCACATCAGGAACGAAAAGCTCAAGGATAGCCCTGCTCAACCCAATCCAGCACCTCCCGAGATGAGATAACGTGAGTTCAGGTAACGAGAGCGTGTCTGCATTTTGTCGAAGTGTAGTAGCTAGATGTCGAATAGCCTTTCGCAGTGCCTCATGATTTGTCTGTCCCAGAGTAACTAGAAGAGTCTTTGATGCTTCTATACTGTCTCGAGGGAGTCTCGTGCACATGTGACGGAAAGTGGTTTCATCAAATGAACTCGCAAAGCAAGAAGCGACCTTGACAATGGATAAGCCTATATCACGTGCAGACCGCCGCTTTTACTTACCAAAACCACGTTTTGGTTGAACAACGCAGTGAGTTGCTGAAGCCGCGAGGTATTCGTAAAACACTGTAGAACAGATAGCCCCATATGACGCTTGACCAACTCTCCGTGCTCCTCAAGCGACGCCAGGGAGACCCCCACAACTTGACTGAAAAGAGTCAGAAAGGTGAGTACACAGACTACGGACTCATACCTCTTTTCCAAAGCGCTGAGAAGATGAGCTGGACTGAGGATGAACCGTGGACCACTGACGTGCTAAAAAAGAAGTGAGTATTCGGGAGATCACAGATGCAATTCCTGCCACACACCACCTCATCTGGTTTGATACGCCACAAACCTTCAAGCCATTGCGTCACTGCGGCAGCGGTGATACTGGGGGCAACTAAAACCACACTATAGGGAGTAGTACAAACAGAGATGGGTTCAAGACGTACGGTAACAATCTGCATCATGATTCCATATCATGTGTTGGTACGATGCAAACCGCTGCAAATCTTCGTCTGGTTCCTCGACAGCAATCCCAATAAGCTGCCGGAGCATCGGTATAACGACCTGCATAGTTGTGTCAGCTGTCTACTTTAAGGTGCACATCGCACAAACAGCTCACATCCTTGCTTTCTGCATGAAGATTGGAAAGTACTTGCAATTCGACCAAAAGGGAAATATGACTACAAGTCCCACGAAGTCCCATATTCTCCCTGGGGACCTTGGATATCCACTGTAGGAGAGAATCAGGATGTTGCAACGAACAATGTAAACACCTTCTTACGTCCTTTACCTGGTTGGATATATACGCTAATCGCTCAGCTTTCTCTGGCTTTAAGTACATCGGCAAAGTTGCAACGGCAAGGATTTCCAATTGTTCTTGACGCGATACTAAATAGATAAGTCAAGGCATAGCCCCTCAGAAGACCCAATCATACCTGGTTCTGAGGCTTCTGCAGCCAAGCAAGTCAGGAACTTCACATCAACGGACGTAATTTCGATGGTCCTTTCTGTTCGTAGTTGTGACCATATGTCCACCAGTCCAAGGCCAGACGACGGAGACATTAAGTTTTCCAGAACAGTGGACGCACGAGCAAGACCTTTATATGCAGGGGAATGATTGTCAAGTGCTCTGGAGATCAATTTCGACAGAACTTGAACACAGGAATAATCAAGTTCTTTTTGAGCAAGGGCCTGTCGAAGTTTTCCCGAAATGCTAAGAAGGTCGGCAGAGCTACTATAATCCTGTAGTGTGCGATGTAAACACAGCTCAGGATTTGAAATGGAAATGCTCACAGACTGAGAGTCAGATTGACCAGAGAACAACCGCTCCAGCAACGTTTGGGCAACTGATTGTGTTTCCGTCAATACTGATTGCAGTGCATCAAACAAGTTCAGCGGGCATTTGGCCAGCGCGCTTCTTGGCCGCTCCCACCCACGTTCGGCACTCTTCTCAAGGTGAAACGCCGAAAAAACACGCAGAATTTCAAGTCTCAACGCATGGTTCGAGCAGTACTCGGCCCGTTCTGTACAGCACGGACACGGTGGATAAACCATGAAATCATCCATTGGCTATATATTCAAGTGAATTGAGTACATTGGTGCGGAAAGAGCGGATGCGAACCCCGCCTGTCATATAAACACTGACCAATACATCATCGAGTGCATGTGGAAGGCTCTGAAATACTTTCTTCATGTTGAAAGCAAGTGTTTTAGAGGCCTCACTAAAGGTGGAGTCTGCAAACACAGAGTACAGGGACCCGTTGTGCGACGAAGCTTCGAGAAAACGTCTGAAAATCCAGTGTAGAGATACGGGGAGTGACCTGACAGCGAAATGCACGAGAGCGGATGATACTCGAGGATCAGAGACATCCACGATTGGTGTATAAGTGACCAGGGCTGACAAAGTTGAATCATGGTCGATACTAATGGATGGAAAAGACTGAGGCGAGTTCGGCGAGCACACCGAAAGGATACCTCTACGTTCCTGTTCGTGGTCTGCATGACAGGATGTGGTTGAGGCGGTGGGGAGGCGACAGTGTGCAAGCATGCGCAATCGGTCCTCCTCAGTAAGGCAATTCAACAGAGAAACCTCCACGCTGCGATTGCGCATGGCCCTGGACAGTTCGCCATATTGTGGGTCCATGGTCATGAGCAGACGGAAGTTAGGATGAGGTGTCAGTATCTGTACCTCGCCGTTGACAAGGCCTCGTTCAGTTAGTACCAACTTGCCGTTTGGTTCACAGAGAGAGTTGAGACGATCAAGAACAGAAGGATTACACGCATTTGCACCATCAAGAACAAGCCAGTGACCCCGTTTCATCGCGCGTATCAGTGGACCGTCGATCCACTCGAAGCGGCCCTTCGTAGACCTAGCTTGGGTTAGGTCACGAATCCTGAACTCTAGTTCTTGCCGAGCTGTATTAAGGGGAGAGTCATCGACTTCAATTCCTGAAAGCTCTGCCAAAAGCCCGGAGACAGCCTGCAAAACCGATGAGAATGTTCTTTGATCAGAGACCAATTCGCGCTTGACGACCGCTTGATACTGGTATCTGCAAGGGATTCCGTAACTAGAACGCGCAAACGCCTCGGTGAGTTGGACTGCCTCCTCTGCAACCGCCATGACTCGTGCCAAATGATCCACCTGTTCGAAACCACCTAAGATATCTGTGGTGTCTGTTGCCTTCGAGATATGGATCTCATGGAGATGATTGCCCGAAAGATTAGCAATAGTTCTTATCAGACTCGTTTTACCACTGTTGCGAATGCCAGTCACAACGACTAGCCAGGATCGAGAGAGACATGCACCGATAGCCTCGATTGATGTGAGATGTACCTGTAGAATGTCAGACGTCCTGTGGGGCGAGGTCACATTGTGCCTCATTGTCTTGTAGTAACCGAATTGTAGATGCGAACTCGAGATGACCAAGTAAGGGTTGGGTATGCTTGACGAATCTGAGGTCGAGAAGATCTCGTCGAATATCGCTTGGGCACGAGCACGATCCTGCAAATTTCTGAACCTACTCAGGTAGACAATACGGATAAGGTGCCGAGGATGACCAGCTATGTTGGATGCCCGTAGAAGTTCGCCCCATCGAATGATATCACGGAGATTGAATTCCCAAGGGCCCCCTTCCTGACCAAAGGCCCGTTTGCGGACAACTTCGTCGTTCAAGCGAGCGTTAAACGCAATCATGGCACGAAGGACACGTTCCTCGCACTCCTTGAATTGTTCCCGGCACACGACTAGCATATCATCCGGAGTGAGTTCCTCGACATGAACCTTCGTGAAGCGATCAAGGAAAGATCTGGGAAGACCCTTCCTACCACCACCTTGGTGCAAGGGATTCTGAGCAGCAAACACTCGAAACGAGGGATGTCGCGTAAAGCTGCGTCCTAGCTCAGGTATGTAAACCATGCCTCGATGATCCAGTATCGCATTCAAGCCTTCGAGGACTGTCTGAGGGGCAAGATTCATCTCGTCAAGAAGAACCCAGTGACCTTGCTGCAACGCTTGGAGGAACTCGGCGTCCTTCCAGGCAAATTCTCCTGGTGCACCATTTTCCACAGGTAAATCGGACCCAAATAAATCTATCAAATCGGTCTGGTCTGAAAGGTTGATACGACACAAGTGGTAGCCAGCGGCCCTGGCCAAAGCAGTGATCAGAGAGGTTTTCCCGACCCCGGGACTCCCTTCTAAGAGGATTGGCTTGCCGACTTGGCAAGCCCTGACCACTCGCAGAGCGTTCTCATAGGCAGTTGGCGCTTGAAGATTGAAGCTGTGCATCATGGCATCTCCTGGCCCCTTGGGGAGTGCGAAAGGGCCGAAGAGAACGAAACTAGGTGGATCATAGTAACGACGAGGCGAGTTCTGCGCCCCAAGCGGGACAAGTAAGGCCAACTCGCGAGCGGCTTCGTTCTTGATTTGTTGCAAGGTCTGCTGCGAATATACCGCTGTTTGTGGCAAGGAACCCAGTCTATCCAGAAAGGCCATATGGGCTCCATGGTGCTAAACTATGAATGAACTCTCGAACACCAGCAAGCAATCTCCTTAACTCACAAATATCTCGCCTACTGACATCCCATCTTCTTTGTGGGGATCGAACACGGCATTCGAGAATGCAACCCAAGCCTAGGAAGTGTGAGGTTGGACGTGACAAATATACTTCAGGGTTACTTACTAGCATGTCCCGCAGTGTACAAATAGAACGATCGCCAACCCTTTCACACAACCAATCAGTGAACCGCAAAATCGGCGTAGTGAAGACTTTCAATGCATCATGGACCCAGGAACTCTCGACAATCATCGCAAGGTCAGATGGGTCGTCAACAGGGTGTACCCAGATCTCCGTGAAACGATTTCGAAGGGCAGGAGACAGCTCTTTCTTCCCGTAGTCGCCACCAGGATTCATCGTCGCTAGAAGCTTGAAAGAATTGGCAGCGTGGAGAGCAGGATATTCCCCATCCGTACCCCCCCGCTCAGCAAGTACAATGGTCCGATCAGGTTCCAGCACGCTGTTGAGCCTCTCAAGCACTGAGTCGTCGGCCAACGAAATCTCGTCCAGTAGAAAGACATCGCCATCCCGCATCGCTCGGATGAGAGGACCATCATGCCATTCAAACAGGGACTCGGACATGAGGAGGTTCTTGTGCAACTCCAGAAGAGCAGCCTTCATTGGCGACTCGAGATCCGCTTTCAGTAATGCGGAGATCTGATCAAGTATTCCTCGGGTATTCATAGGTGCGGTGATGCTACCAGCACGGGCAAGAAGCGATAATGCGTCACGATAGACATCAGAAGCCGTTCCACGATTGCGCTTTGGACGTAAGCCACCGATCAGGTCTGACGTTTCCGTGTTTTGGTGACAGCTGAGTGTGTGCAAGTGCTTAGATGCAGCCTCAGCATACAATTGGCAGACAGATGTCTTGCCAGAACCAGTCTCTCCTACCAGCAAAACGGGTTCGTTAAACTTCAAAGCCCTGGAGACCAGAACGAATAATCGTCGCATAGCGTGAGTCCAGACGACCATCTGGGATGAAGGCACGGGGCAACCAATGTATGCTTCAACTTCAGGAACGATTAGACTGTACAGAGATTTCTCGTCGATCTGAACCTTCAAGATGGTCTCTATAACTTCCTTAACCACGAGTTTGTCTTCCGAGCGCCGAGCTCGTTCTGCCAGTAGCATGTAACCATTTTCTGCGAGTTCCTGGTACCCAATTGCGTCTCGACCAGCCCACCTGAACAAGTCCCGGAGGGTCGCGAAGCCATGTTTACTCTCAAAAACACGTCCGGTCTGTCGGCGCTTCTGCAACTCCTGAAAGACACTGACAATCTTCTGTCCATAGGAGGGAGCGATTCGACACCGTTGACACAAGATTGATTCCAGCTCTGCCTGCGGTACATCTTGGAAGTGGACTTCGAGAAAACGATTGCGGAAGGCGCGCGACAAGACTTTTCGGCCGGCATATAAGCCTGGCGGGTTCTGGGTGGCAAAAAGCATAAAGTGAGGATGAGGACGAACAACTTCGTGAGTTTCTGGAATGACCAGTTCGCGATTGTCGTCCAGTAATCGGTTCAGGGCCTCGAGGACGTCTGTTGGTGCGAGATTCAATTCATCAAGAACGATCCAATGGCCGTGTCTGAGAGCATGGACAAGGAGGCCGTCCTTGAATACCAGCTTCCCCGTGGTCGCATCGGAAACATAGGTCCCAATATATTCCTGAATATCAGTATGTTCGTGGTTATTGATACGGATAAATCGATGTCCTGTTCGGCGGGCGAGATATTCTACCGCGCTGGTTTTTCCACTGGATGTTGGGCCTTCAATAAGCACAGGGAAACGACGGGTGAGGACGATACGAGCAAGGTCAATCAGCTTCTTTTCTACCGAAGGAGTCATGACGTAGTCCTCCGCTGAATCGATATGGAGTGGGCCCTTCTCCAGATAAAACGGACCGAACTTAACGAACTCATCGGCAGAGCGAGAAACAGGATGAGAAGGTTCCCTCGCCAATAAGGATTTGGGATTACGGACTCCGGAGAGAATGTGTTTCTGTGCAAGGCTTGTAGCGATACCAGCGCTGGGCCCGTCGAGGACCATCGTGAATGCCATCAAGCAACCTTCCCATAATGCTCGTCGCAGGCCATACATAGGAGAAATATCAGCCGCAAACATAAGAGCTCGGGCGAGCGTCCGCATGCTGTAGTGAGGACGGTGATTTGATCCGTCGGCCAACCCGCGGTCCTCTGCCAATTGTTTGAGAGCAGTGTAAAAGTCGGCGACGTTCATGATCGCAGCCTTATCTCCAACTGCGCAATGACCGATGTACTGATGAATAATAGTAAGGAGGGTTTCATGGTCAGCGTCAGGTGGGGGAACATCAATCTCGGTAAAGCGAGCTCTAATATTGGGAGAAAGGTCCCTTTTCCCGACATCTGTTGCGGGATTCATGCACGCAAATAGACGGAAATCACGATGACGGGGAACTACTTCCAGAGTGCCTTTCTCGGTCAAACAAATAGACGCCGTTGGGCCACTAAGAAGTCCAGTGATGCATTCAAGCGTTTCCGAGCTCGCCAGATTTATTTCGTCGAGAAGAATCCTAACGTCAGGTCAGATATCAACCTGGCAAATGATCGACTTAAGCGAACACACCAATCACCAGAGCGGAGCGCCCTCACGAGGGGGCCCTCTACAAAGTCAAAAGCAAATTTTCCCTGTCCTTGAACATGTTGCATGTCGAACTCGTCAATGTCACGTTGAAACTGGTCCCAAGCCTCTGCAGATTGTTGAAGTGATGCCTGATCGACTTTTCGCCGTTTCCTTGGCCCATCCACTTCTGTTGTGGAGGGATGAAACTCCCTGGAAAAGGTTTCTAGGTGACAGTAATATTTGATGTTCGAAACTCACTGTGCATCCTCATTGACTTTTGATTTGATCCGTTCTTTGGCGAAGCGCACTGACTCTCTCCAAAGAGCTACAGCCCTCTTCCATTTTCCTTCTTGGACTGCTCTCACGACAGAGTCCTCAAACTTGATGTTCCTCTTCCGACTAAAAGTAACGCCAAAAAGCTCTAAAAACTTTGCGTAAAGCAATGACGCAGGAACGCGGGCATCAACCGGTTTAAAGCCACCAAGCAGGTCTGAGGATTCCGTTTGGTGGGAGAGATTGAGCGAAATAAGAGGACGGCGTAACAAAGAGGCCAGGTGAGTTATAGCGCTGGTCTTTCCAGTACCGGTCTCTCCAGTTAAGAGAACGGGCTCGCAAAGGGACATAGCAGTGGCTATTCGGGAAAGCAGACACACTGCAGGTTTGTGGATCACGAAGAGACGAGTTGGTGTAATAAGGAACCCCAGTTTTGGAGGTCGAGCAAGAAGACGTACGCGGCCAATACAAACAGCAATAACAACATCCTTTCCATCTTTCTCCTCGTCGAATGCAGGGACTCGCCCCTTGAGAACCCACTGACGACGCTCAGAATCCAGCCCGATATGACCAGCAACAAGCGCAGCGATGTGATCAGAGTGAACTTGAGCTGAAGCTGTAAGAGCACCTGCGCCGAAAAAGACATCCCGCGCTTCAAGGAAAAGTTCCTCCCGGAGAGCAAGATTCGGGAAGAGCGTAGCAATGGGAACGATATCTTGATTGAAGCTTTTCGGAATCATTGGATTATGGGTCGAGGAGATGAGCGCCTCCACTCGATGGCAGTACTTTTCAAGCTCCCTCAAACCAACAGGCCTCATTGAAGCCGTTGTCCCTAGTCTCTGAACATCGGCCCAGAGCTGTATGATTGCCAGTGCGAGGGATTCCCCTAACTTGGGGAATCGAGCCTCAATGATCATCTTGATTTCATCCAACGATGGCGCATCGACTGTGAGCTCCTGGAACTTGTGTGCGCCATAAAAAATCGGGCTCTGAAAACTCCCGCTCATCGACGGGACTACCGAACGTGTTGCAAAGACAGCAAAGCGTTCGGAGGCCCTCACCTTGCCCCTGTTTGGAACATCTATGCTCGCAGGGCTTCCAATCCACGTGCCGGGGGCCAAAGATTCGGCAAGGGGCTTGATAAGTCCCAACACCTCGGTACTAGCTCGATCGATATCCTTAAAGACCAACCATTTTCCTTCTCTCATAGCACGGACAAGCACACCATCTTTCCATTCAAATGTTCCAAGCTGCGTCGGGGAGGAAACGTAAGATCCGAGTAGTGAGCGAGGATCAAGTGAAGTGTCGGCAAGGTGAACAGTGACGATCTGGTCGTTCGCGTCGGGATATATCGTTGCGGCAAGATACGAGAGGAAGAGTGACTTTCCAGACGAAGGGGGGGAAGTTATGAGAGTAGGCAAGCGGAGGGAGGTAAAAGTTGCAAGCCGTTGCAATGCCCTAATTGCTGAAGGTGTTGTGACAACTTCTATGGCGGGAGGTATCGAGGGAGAAGATTTAAGCATAAAGATGCCATGTATATTAGCAACCCATGGGCTGGCCAAAAAAAATCTTTAGAATGGAACAAGACTCCAGGGAAGAAAACGCTTACGACAAATCGCTGTCGCTCAAGGACCGGGTCTCACCAGCACCGGGCAAATAGAAGTTAGAGCCGGCGGCGACAGAATTGCAACCATGATGGACTCGTTTAAGTTCTAGCACAGGCATCAGCCACCCGTCGATTGTATTCCGGCTTCCCTCGGTATTCTGACCATACGAAAGTGGGCAGTCAACCGCGCCAGGCTGACCGAGAATGCGTGTCTCTAACTGAACACGCTCCACTTCGGCCATTCCCGTGTAGAGAGAGTAGCACCTGATCGCCATGTATCTGACAGCAGTATCGGGGTGAGGTGTGGTGAAGAGTGCTGATAAATGCGATATGGGCCATAAGAGATCGCCAGGAAGTAGACGGTTGGCTCGAAGTAAGCGATAATAAGCAAGAAGTAAGTCATGTAGACGTATTGCGTCCAGCGAGGCAATTGATGGACTCTCTTCGACGAAACACAATGGACCCTGCAAGAAGCACGGTCGACGCAAGAAAGCAGACAAAATCCTACGGGACAATCATGCACTTGAAAGTAACACTTGGAGACGACTCACGAAAAAAGTTCTTGGTGGATTTCTATCAACATACAGAACGCAATGAATCTGTCTTCGAGGTCATCCCGGTCATGTAGCCATCTTGCGCACAAGTCGATCAACAGGGGTCGAAAAAGGTCCGATATCGGAACAGTGAGCGAGGGGACCGCTAGTAATCGCGACAACGTTGCCAACAGAGCTTTCGGTGACGACACATGTGATATCTGGCTCAGATAAGGGGAGTCTGGAGGCAAGATGGCGACCAACGCTCGCGTCTGTTTTGAGAGATTGATCGCAAGAGGATCATTGGTCGTGCGACGAAGCGACATGACGAAAACTTTGAAGGCCACGTCAGAGAGAAAGGTGTGCACGTGACTGCAAGAGAATCATGCCAATACTACGCTTTCCTTTCGGGCTTATCCAGACAGACAACCCGCATCGGTCCACGTCCTCACCCCGGACTGCTCCGTCGCACATAATGGCAGGAAACACGAAGATACTGGATATCAGAGGTCAAAGCCTCAAGCTCAACACCACAGCAGATGTTGTGCCGCTCCTTGAAGGCTTTGATCCCGCACTGATCGAAGAGGTTCATCTGGGTGGCAACACCATCGGTATCGAAGCTGCACGGGAGTTTGCAAGGTTTTTGGATAATACGCGAATATTGAAGGTATTTTCTTTCAGCATCCACTCCTTCGGGTTCCTGATGGCAATCCAGGTCGCGGACTTTGCCGATATCTTCACCGGTCGCCTCATCTCCGAGATTCCAGACGCACTGAAGGCCCTATGTGACGCCATTGAGCCCAAATCGACGCTCGTTGAAATAAATCTGAGCGACAACGCTTTTGGCGTTCGCTCTGTCGAACCATTGCGCAATCTTCTCGAAAACAATCGTTTCGAGGTCCTTCGGCTCAACAACAACGGTCTAGGGCCAGAGGCAGGGACCATGATCGCAAACTGGCTGAGGAAGTCAGCGGAATTGAGCAACGAAAAGGGCTTGATATCAAAGTTGAAGACAGTCATCTGTGGCAGGAACAGACTCGAAAACGGGTCCGCTCCAGCATGGGCGGATGCCTTCGCCAAACATGGGACGCTCGTGGAGGTCAGACTTCCGCAGAACGCTATCTGGACAGACGGGATACAAGCTCTGGCTGAAGGCCTATCCAAATGTCCGAACCTGCGATATCTCGATCTTCAGGACAATACATTCATCAAAGATGGATCAAAGGCAGCCGTGGAGGCTTGGGCGCACACCCTGCCAAAGTTGTCTGTCTTAGAGACCCTCGTCTTCTCTGACTGTGTACTATCCGAGGAAGGTGATGATGAGGTACCACCACTGCTGCGAAAGCTTGCAGAGGGATCAAACAAGAACCTGGTGACTCTGGTACTCCAGAATAACAACCTTAATGCGTCAACATTTGAGTTCCTCGCAAGCTCCTTGGTCTCTTTACCCAAGCTGAGGAGGCTGGAATTACAGTGGAACGACATTGATGAAGACTCGGAAGACGACGTAAACGCCATTCGACAACTCATGAAGCAGCGTGGTGGGGTTTTCTTTGCCTACGAAGAGGAGGAGGAGGAGGAGGAGGAAGCAGAATCAGAGGCGGGAGAGGGGGAGGGGGGAGGGGAGAGGGGGAAAGTTGAAGACATCAAAGAACAAGCACCGATCAAAGATGCTCGAAAGCACGAGGAGGATAGTGTGAGCGCACTAACTGACGTTATGAGCAAAATCGCTATCCACTGACTCTGCCAGCGTGGCACCGGATTTAAATTACGCAGATCAATGTAGACAGGCGAATACCTAACTACGTTACATGCAGAGGATGGACAAAGAGTGAATATATTACTACCCTTATCGTGGACGGGACATGCATAGGATTAACCATTGCTACTAACAAGATTATGTCGCCTTAGTAGAAAGTGACGGACCGAATATAAAGAATCAAATCGATGGGATTAGTGGTATGTCCAAATGGTCAATAGTTGTACCTCATCCTCTTGTCGAGCCAAGCGTGGATGTTATCCGACAGCAACATAGTCATGCAGTGAGTACAAAGCCAATCATCCTTATTCCAATCCTTGTATTGTGCTGACCGGACATCAAAAATCTCTCCGATGATCTGGGGGTACGGGATGGATTTGACCACCTCTGTGAAAGAAACGAGCAATTCGAGCGGTCTTCCCTTTTCGAACGACAGGAAACGAACGACAGGAAACTCCCCAAACGTGAAGGGCCAATAGCTAGTAGCATGTATTCCCAATCTACAGGGACAGTCTGTTATTGTCTGCAAACGAACTACTGGAAAGGTAACTTACTACAAAAACTCCATAACGAATGCCCTTCAGAGAGGGCAAACAGCCCCTGACATTGGCCGCCTGTTGACGTCAGGTGAACCACATTCGCCATAGTGATTGGTTAGGAGAACATACAATTGATGGTTTTCAGGAAGTAGCCGTCGAGTATAAAGCGCTCTCGAATAGTCGGCACAACTCTACCGCCGGCAACTGCAATGTCTTTCATAGAGATGATATGGGACATGGCGTGCCATATGCCATACCACTGGGAATCAATTGGACCATAAGATGACCATTTTCCCCTGAAGGCATCCAGTGTGACTGCTGGCCCACCCCAGACGAGATAGACATCGTCCCCTGCACCAAACCCTAAATGCAAACCTCGGGAGGGAATATGTTACTAAAGGAAACATCGGCCTGACGTGTACGTACTTACGTGTTTGCTGTGCGGTATGCTTGAGCAACGCCCATTTGGCAAGATCCAAGAGGAATCTATATACTTCGCGGACGCCCGCAAGCTCAGCTTCTCCCAAGCTCGTCAAATATGCCGTCTGTTCCAAAACGATCGAGTCTTTGAGCCGTAGATGACCGCTAGTGGTGTATCCAAGTCCCTTTCTCTTTTCTTCCGGTGCTCCTGGGCCATAGGCCGCAGCGAGAAGCCAGAATCTGTATACTGATTGCTGGAATCTCAAGGACTCGATAGCCGAGAGTCGGCTCCTTCTAAACCTCGGCTCTTTCTCTCTATTTTCGAACTGGTGATCACTAAGACGTTGCGCATAGTACGAAATGCACTGACCGCCAGCTATAAACGTCTTCGAGGGTCCGAACTATTGTAGCGTGGTCTCGCAAACAGCGTACTCGTGATGAAGTAATTGCAAAATTGGAGTCTTTTGGGCCCGTTTCCCGGCGACCTTCGTGGGCTAATCCTAACGAATGAGCACTATCAATGTAGCCGACGAGGCGCATGGCTTGTGGTAGAGCGAGACCGAACTGATTGCACGCTACGGCACTGAGGATGGAGTTTTGCTGGCGTCGGAAGACAGAGTAAACAAACATGGAGGACAAAATGAATGCCTGCAAACTTTGGAAATCGGGCAAAGCCATTAGAAAATAGTCTGTGAGGTCAGCGTCGAACAAGAGTGGGGACCCGGAATTCGACATGAGAGGGGACTCGTGAATTTCTCTGAGTATTGTCAGTTGGTAAGGTGCAGTTGCGGACAACCAAACTCCAGGCTCCACCAATCTGCCACAGGGTTAAATATTTATTTTGGGCGAAATTGACACCAGGAGGCCTTTAGCACGCTCACTTTTGGTAAAGTGTTGTCCAAGCGCCGCATAGCGCCACAATCAACCAATAGGGGGGCTTGCTCACTTACGGGGACAGCTGTGCAACCGCTGTCTGCCTTGCAGCTTAGTAACGTTGCCTACCTGGAGGCTGCCAGTGGCACCGTCGTACGTTGTCAGTGATTTATCCAAGCCATTCCCGGACACCCACAGTGCGCGGTGGTCCACATGAGAACGGTATGACAGCACATTGCACTGCCTACGTACATCCGCATCAGCGCAGGCGGTAATAGGGGCGATTTCAATCAGTGGCGAGCCTGCGACCGTGTCTCTGCAAGTCTTGGGCGAACAACAATCAAAGTGGTGCTACCTTGCCTTGCAAACCATCCACCTGCCTTCAACCCCTTCCTTGGGCCGAAGTTGGCCCTCCTGACACTTTTCCCGCACCCATTCATCAAATCGGACAGCAGTCGCTTCGCAACCAAAGCTGTCAAAGAATAATCGCTTCCCCAGCCACGTTTGCGTCTCGTCAGATGAAGAAAGCTCCCGATAGGCATTTCGAACCACCATCCAGGCTTCGTCGCGCACTTTCAATCGCAGCCGGCCAACCAGCGCATGTACGGCAGTCCGAGGCAAGTCATGGGACGCCGTCGCGATGTTCGAGGGTGAAGTCGGACGGGACAAGGGAAGCAAATGCTCGAACGCATCAGGGTGTGATAATCTCTCAAATTGAACAAAGTTCGAAGTGCGCAAGCTTTGAGCCAGAGTTGAAATCCACAAATAAGCAGTGGACGGTCGTTGGAGTAGGTTTGGGACGACGTATTTGATCTGGTCCAAGTATTTTTGCTGGGAAGGGAACGAAATAACGAGATGGTGGAGGAGCAAGATTAGGATGGTGGTCAGACGGAAGGGCTGCGGAGCGGGGACAGTAGAGTAGATGTCTGGAACAAGACGGGACAAGATTGAGGTTGTTTGTACTGGTGAGTCGAAGACGACGGACAAGTAAAGCGAGGTCTCGTAGACTGGATCAGTGGCTGAGAATTCAGCACACACCTTGAACCTCAGATCAATCACGAACCTTCTAGTGCAAAGCCATCTTTCCGACCAGACGCAAATAACCCCTCTCGTAGTTTACCTGGCAGTAGCGTTTAGCTGGTAATTAATTATACTCACCTGGTACGCGAGAGTCTTGTGGCCCAACTCACGAAACAATATCAATGTGTTTTCCTCGTTGTCCTTCTTCTGTTTTGGCACTGACCCGATCTGGAGCTCGGCGGGAGAAGAGCTGTTCCCATACAGATCCCAGAATATTCTCAGCTACACCGTTGGATATAGATTGACATCACACCATAGCCAGTCCAAGGCTGCAACGCACTTTCTTGTCGATGAAGGCCCTAAACTCTTCCTGCACGACGTACTCCTTCAACCTGGGCTGCTCAGCAAAGAAGTCATGGGAAGGGACATGATCGGCGTGTACTCACATGTCACCATCTTTTTCAAGGCCACTGCTACGGCTAACAGAGGCAACATATTCCATGCGATGACCATGATCGTTCGAGACTAGATTGCTTCCTTGCGTACGCCTCGGGTTGTCAGATGTCCCTCTGACTCGAGGACTTGGCTGAACGATGCCACGCCGTCCTCGTCCTCTCGATGGTCCACGGAATGATCTCATGCGTAATGACAATTATGGACGAGCATACTTAGATTCTCAGGCTCAACAATGGGTTTCGAAAAGATGCCATCCGGAATTCGAACAACACATAGAAAACATGTAAATTCCTCGCAAGCTTCTACACCGACATCCAGATTCGTGAGTGTCATCCAAAGCCACTTTTCTACACTACTAGTCGTGTACCTGCCGTCGTGACGCATACCCACCGACGTTCCTCTCAAAGCCATTCACCCCTGAACGCCCACAAATAGATGGTCTTAACTATGTGAACGACGAGAGCATAACCCGTAATCATGCCAAGCAAGTAAGTGTAGAACATTGGCTCAGGGGGCGTCATTTGTAGAGCCGAGTTGATCTTAGGAATGTACGGAATGGCCATCGATACGCAAGCCATCCCAAAGGTAACGAGGACTACCGGGAGCGACGCCCGCGATTGAATAAAAGGAAGCTTGTGAGTTCGAAGGAACTGAATAATAAAGAGCTGTTCGGAGAGTAATTAAATTGTCATACGTGGAGTATAACAAGTTCATTACCTGGGTAAGTGAGCCTTCCAAAAACCAGTTTGTCTGTGCAAGTGGAACCAGCGGCGAATTGGCTGTCCGGATATCGTAGTGGAACCTAGAAAGAAGGGTCAGGCCAAGGCCAATGAAATAATACAATGACTCACCAGTTGATGATAAATGTGGTAATATCAAATGGGCTGGAGAAAGGACCCAAACAGATCATGAATCGGATGATCGACCAAGCGCTCCATGTCCTTGGACGTTCAAGGTACTCGGGATCGACGTTGTCCCTGTTGCAGATCAGCCTTCGGCCTACAAAAATGACGAAGGCGCACGGACCAAGGAATTGATGCCTGGGAGAAGTCATAGAGCAAGTTCTGGACCAATAGTTGGAGCGGTAACATCGGTTGGTAAGGCAACCAGGCAGAAGCGACTAGAGTTCCCGGTGTTACTGTGAGACCCCGCAAGAGACCATAGAACGTACCCAACACTGAAAAGACATTTCCAAAGTTAGATGAACACGCCATCTTGATGTACTTGACAGTGTTCAAAAGCCTTTTTTCGCAAGCATAAGTCCCCTGCCCAAGTCGCAGTGCGGAAGCCTGAGACGTACGTGATCCTGCCCTCCACCACGCCCCGTGCGACGACGCCAAGGCTCTTCTCTAGCAGAATCACGTCTGCTGCTTCTTTAGCGATCTCGGTTCCTGAATCCACGGATATTCCGACGTCAGCACCGCGTATGGCCAAAGCGTCATTGACACCATCTCCCAAAAATGCAACAGCGCGACCACCTCCACCTGCTCGTAGAGCCTTCACCACTTCGAGTTTCTGATATGGCGACAACTTTGCAAAAATGATCGCACGGTCAATCGTCTCGTTCCATAGCTCACGGTCCTTGACAAGTTCAGAGAGCTGAGGTCCCGTGACGATCAAGCTTGATTCATTGACGGGTTCGGAAGGCGTGTTGGATCCTGCCTCCACATCCTTTTGAGGTCGTGTAACACTCACATCCGTGAGATTGAGAGTGCTAAATAACCCAAGGTCATGGGCAACTTTGGCAGCCACAGCTGGGGCATCTCCAGTAAGGATTCGCACCTGAATCACATTAGTCAGCTCCATAGGACACCATCGGTAACAGAACTAGTTTCAGTACCTGAACGTGAAGACTTCCGAGTTTCTGGATTGCCTCAGCGGCGTCCGGCTTCAATGGATCCAGCAGGGCGACAAAACCAACGAAAACAAAATCCAACTCATCCTCGGTGGAGACAGCCGTGCCCAATTCGGCCGAGGCCCTACGACAAGCAACAGCAATCAAACGAAGTCCGTCCTCGTTCATCCGCTTAGCACAATCGAGGATCTCAAAACGACCAGCCTGTGTCAGCGGAGTGGACGAAGAAGAGTCAAACTCGATGTCTCCTATGGGCTTTGAAAATTCTTTGGATTTCAAAGCGGAAACGCATCGCTCTAGAACCTCTTCCACGGCCCCCTTGGTTATGAATAGCGCTTCACCCTCTCGCGCAGATGGGTGCGACGCAAGGACCGAAAGCATACGACGCGTGGAGTCGAACGGAACTTCGCCAAGTTTAGACCAGCTGTCTAGTTTGCTATCGCTTTGCGAGGTTTCCTTATCTTCGTTGACGTAGTCCAAGACAGCACGGTCAATAGGACTGCGAGACCCCGTTTGTAGAAGGGAGTTGACAAAGGACAATTTGATCGGAAGCCCTGACAATTCGCCATTGATGTCCACGGATTTCGCCACACGAACGAGGTCAGCAGTCAATGTACCCGTCTTGTCGGAGCATAAGACATTAACTGCGCCCAAGTTCTGGATAGCGTCGAAACGCTTGACAATGACTTTCTGCCTCGCGATGCGAACTGCTGACAGCGCCAAGTTAGAGGTCTCCACGATCCCACGTGAATAAAGGAAGGTACGGGGGAAACGAGCAGGCACTTACCACTATCATAGGAAGCATCTCCGGGGTAATCCCAACCGCAATGGCGATTGCGAACATGACAGCGCCTTTCCAATCTTTACTGACTGCTCCTTGAACAATGAATACTGCTGGAGCCATGACCTGCAAGGGTGCAATTGTAAATCAAAGGGAAAGAGAGAAGTAAATCCGAACCAACCGCCATAAAACCCAAGAGAACGTAACTAACTTTCTTGATTCCCACCTGAATGGCGTTGTCCGGCTGTTTCTTTTTGAGCTCCTCGGCGATAGCAGCCATGTACGTGTCTTGCCCAGTCGAGACCACAATCGCGCGACCGTTCCCGGCGGCGACCGATGTGCCGGCCAGGCAAACATTATGATTATCCAGGAGATGAAACGGCTCAGATTCGTCCACAGCGGCAACACGGACGGTCTTATCGACAGGCAATATCTCTCCTGTGAGAGACGCTTGCGTGACTGCCAAGGCCTCGGCAGAGATGAGAATACAGTCCCCAGGGAATACATCACCGCCTATAAAACAGTTGAGTGCGAGACAAGGCAGCCAAGAAAGGGCGTACTGGCAACAGTGACGACATCACCAGGTACGATGTGCCTCAAGTCGATCTCGACCTCGTGAGAGACAGCGTTCACGCAGCGAATGACACGAACACGGGTCACAATCGACTTGACTAGCCTGAGTGCTTGGACCATGGACTTGACCTCTTGCCAGTACCTAACAGAGGGAGCAAATTGAGCAGAGGAAATAGATGGCACGACAAAAGATACCTCAAAGAGGTGGACGCGACGACCATAGCTATCATGACTACGAAAGTTGGCACGGAATTTGTCGCGATGTTAACCAGAGCGAGGACAGTCAGGAGCACGTTGAAGGGGTTCCAAACGGCAGTCCATAAGATGGACAATGCGGCCAGGGGACGTTCGCTGACTGGTGTGTTCAAACCGTGACTGCTGAGGATCTGAGCAGCCGCTTCCTCCGATATACCGTCAGGGCTCCATGAAGGCTCGAGCCTAGACAAAGGATAAGAGAAAGCGATAGACAATCATACCTAAAGCTTACTCGAACACTTGGGAAACGGGGACGCGGGCAAACCGAGCAAGCTTGGCCGTGAGCTCAGCCTCTTTTGTCTGAGTTGCGGAATTGGATTTGTCTGGACCATGCTTCTCCCATGGTCCACTAACCCTGAAGCGGGCAGGGACGAACTTGGAGGCAAGAATAGCATCAATTGGGGACCTCATGATGAACTTCCGTTTGGGGCTTTATGCAGATTAATGGGAATATAGCCCGCTGGCGCAACAGACCTACGTTTTTTTCGGTAGAGGGGCGTTTAAGGGTGGGTTACCTGCGGAGGTGAACAGACTGCAGGAGCGCGTGAGAGGGACGACAGAACATGGAGAGCAAGAACAACGAACAAAGACGTAGGTGCAAACGTACAAAAGCTCCCATCTGTTGGATAGCGCGTATGAGGAAAGAGAGCAGCGGGTCCATCGCTGTTTTATACTGGCAGGCTGAAAACTTCGAATCTCCGACCCTACGGCAGGTCCGGAACACCCGGATGGCGGACTAAATTTGCCATTCGCCAAGCATGAGCCGATCTATGATGTTCGTGTCATTCTCTGGCTGATCGGTCTGATAACTCTGACCAGCGCTGCGACGTACCTCAGCACCCTGACAACGGCGGCCTGCGACGGGGCAGCTGACCCCGACCTTTTGTCGAGCGTGAATTTTGCTTCCGAGTATCTCACCATGCGTGGACGAGCCACGTCCATACAATCTCCGAGTCGCGAGCGAAGTACTCGGGCAGGTCTAGGGTCTGATGAGAGCGACCTTACAAATCACTCGCGACAGTGCACGTTCTGGCCGTGGCTCCGCGTGGCGCACCCAGTGGCGTGATGCACACATCTTTCACGTCCAGGTCTTCAAGACGGCGGGTTGTACGCGCCAGCCATGATTGGACCCCGCTCGATCGCATGACCACCCCAAGACGAATGGATCGGCCGAAGTGGGACGGCGATTAGCCACAAACACAGCCCCGGCAGCGGGGGCGAGGCCGGTAATTACCATGCCAGTGACAATGGCAGCTCGAATTCCACGGACATTGTCCTGAAGCAGCCACTCGCCCTTCGCATGTGCTGCAGGGTCCTTATCTTGACCGCCGCCCATGTACACGTCCGCACGTTCATTGACCTCACGCCATTCCGGCTAGCTCAGGGCCTCAGGCCCACCCACCAATCAGCACGCTTTGTTGGTGAACGCGCTGCTTCTGTCAGTCATTTCGGTCACTCTGCAGCCGAGTGGCGACTCGGTGACCTCTGTTCCGGGAGAACCACTTGACAGCACAGGGCCATCTGCAAAACGCCAACTATGTCCCATTCCGAAGCCTATCCCTAGATATCAAGGTGGTGCCCACGACAATATGTACGACTAGAGCCTCTCTTCCGAGACAGATGACTCTCCTCCAACTTCCCGTTCGTCTACTACTTCCTTTACCGGCCGTTCTTGTATTTCCGCTGCACTCACACTAGCCAAGGGCTCTGGCGTATCTTCGGAAATCACAAGAGACTTGCCAAGATCCGTTGTAATGCGATCCAACTCCTCACCGACCTTTCCCTTTGCTTCCGACACAGCGTGTATATCATCTGCCTCCACGCTGTCTGCAGTTGCCGCCCATTCCCTTTCGAGTTCCTCCTCCCATCCAAGTTCACGACAGAGCTTCCGCACGACCTCGTCACACTTTCCTAACAAGACGACGTCATCTTGTTTGTAAAAACTTCCGACCTTATCCAGATTAATCAGAACACGCGGACACTTGTTCGGCACCAAGTCCACCAAAGATGCGAATGGGTGGACAGTCAGCGATGTTCCAATCACTATCAATAGATCAGCCCTTTGTAGCGAGCGGATGGACACGTGAAACTTCTGTGGGAGCTGACCGGGGCCCGCGATAAGTCAAGAAGTCTCTCTGATGTGACAGACAAGATACGTACGGCCTCTCCAAAAAACACAATGTCGGGTTTAACCAGCCCGCGACAATGCTCACATCGTGGTATCGTGGAATCGACGATAGCTTTTTTGATCTTTTCGTCATCGTATGGGCGTTTGCATTCGATGCATCGCTGTGTCGCGAAACTTCCGTGCGCCTCGATAATCTTGGTCTCTGGAATTCCGGCTCTCCGCTCGAGCGTATCGATGTTTTGTGTGAAGCACGTGTGCAAAAGATCATGCGCATGTAGCACTTTAATGAATGAGTGAGTGACGGTCGGCCGATAACGACCAGGGTAGAGCTCCTTTGCAAGCGTATAAACTGTGTTGGGAGGTAGTTGCCGTGAATCGCGGTGTGACCCACTTGAGTGCGATTGACTACTCACAGGGTATCGGATTCCCTCTGAAGAAATCTATCTGGAACACTGCCTCTGGGTATGGTAGGTTGAGACGGGCCAAGTTGTCCTGAGACGAGTTTACCGGTAAACAGGAGGTGGGCCGTTCATGAGACCATGCTCACGTATAGACCTGTCGTGATCAGAACCGTTGAGTTTGTCAAATGAACCGACAATGCAGGCTACCCACCCGTTCCCGGTGACCTAAAGTCAGGGATTCCAGCGGAAGTACTGATGCCTGCCGAATCCTGAGGTGGATACTTCCGGCTGGTAACAGGGGCGACGCTCACCAGCACCTAACTACACTTGTATTAATCCTCTGAATCACACGGAACGGCAGGGATGGGATCACCATGAGAAATACGTTCCGACAGCTGTCAGATTTCATGTATTTGGCGAGTGACGGGAGATCGTTCCCCTCTAGGATCTTCGGGGAACGATCGCGAGCATGTTTGAAGCGGAAATTCATCGGATGTGCAGAAGATTATCGAGTCAGGAAAGCACCAGGAATTCGAGGTCCTTGTGGTAGCGCTGCCGGAGGTACCGTATGAAGCGCTGATGCTTGATAAGCCATGTCGGGATTGTCCGCTTAGACTTGAACTTGGCGCCAGCGATACCCTAGCAGGAACAGCCATCTTCCTACCAGGGCTGGAGCCACCCACGAGAGGCGGCCTGGTGGGATCTTTCGAAGCCGGATGCATATCGACTTGCAAGCGCACCCGCGTGGTGACCGCGGTGGTACCAGGGCCACCGCGTAGCTGCCGCATCGGCCGAATCATGAACTACTGAATCACTTCCAAATTTCCTAAGTCCCTTTCTCGTCCCTCAATACGACCAGCTACTTCAGGTCATGTTTGTTCTCACTTGTCACCTTGCTAGAATTCTTGGGCCCGATGGCCGGAAGTTCGACGGACACAGCCCTCTGAGAATTTCCCCAATGTCCGAACTCCATTTATCGCAAGCCGCACCCACAATGATGGCCACGAGAATATTTGTGTCGACTGTCAAGGTCGTCTCCACTGACGGTGAACCCTGCGATGTGATGCCTCACGGGTCTTCTGGCAGGGACCAACGTGCCTGTCGTGCAAGAGGCGCCTCTGATAGGACCATGGCGATACCGTTGCGCCGCAAACGTTTTCACCCGGCCACAGCATGTCACTTCCTGATCGAAATGTGCCGGACACGCCAAATTTGGGCATATAAGAGGGTGAATTTGCCGTCAGGAACGACTTTCGCAACGCCAAAAGTAGTCATGATCATGTCGTAGTCTCAGAGCGTCACAATCGTTGGGGTTCCTGCTCTTCTAGTCGAGGAAGCTCGACAATCTGCTCAAATCCTGGATACTCGGGCAAGTTGAGTTGAAGCCTTTCCGCCATCGTTCTGCAATCCGTGTTAGAATCCTTCCCAGGAGACAGGCGGTGACCAAGGACTTACTTGGGGATAAACCTCCCTCCGAGGAAGTGTCTGCCTTGGAAGGACTGCACTCCTTCCTTTGGCGCAGTCAAGCTTACCAACACGTCAGGCACGATACCTACTCCTCCTTCGTTCCCCTTTTCAACATCCCACCCACTAGGGATGTCCACTGAGACTATAGGTTTATTCAGGGACGATATGAGCGGCAAGACTTTGTCGAAGGGTGCACGGACGGGTCCCTTGAATGAAAACCCAAATATGGCATCCAGAATGACGTCAGACGACGAGAGTGCCAAATGAAGCGCGTCGAGGGGGGCATCAGAAGGTAGGGATTTGATCTCCATGTTGTCGCATTGCTTGTGAAGTCGCTGTTCCAAAAGTATGTGAGGAGATGGTTAAGAATACAATCGAGCGTAAACGAAGTGGGGTAACCTTGTAAATATCCTTCGACCCAGGCTACCGAGCAATCTTGAATCAGGCCGTATCATCCATCGGAAACACGAACAGATACCTTGGGCATGTAGATCGTAGGTTCATACCCAAACATACCTATCAAATCAGTGCAATGGTCGTCATCTGTCAACATGTTCACGATGGACGAACCAAGGTGTCTTGCTGCTACTAGCCCATCACCCCCTTGATTACCAGGCCCACAGCAAACGAGAACCCTCGGGTACGTCTTTTTGTCGTAGATTTTTGCAAGGGCCTGAGCGCATGCCAGTCCAGCGAGTTCCATCAGCTTTAACCACAACACAGAAATGAGTTGCGAGCAACAGAGACACGAGATCCCCCACCTGATCAATACTGAATGCTCCCGATGCATTCATAAGTTCTTCATCAATCTGGGACATGCCATCAGTCACGGCGGCCATGTACTATGACAAGTGTTATCTACCTGCTGGGCGAGCCTTGCTGTGATACAGCGGACAGCCATGATGGCCAATCCAGTGGGAAGTATGTAGTCCAAGTCAGGAGGACCAGTACAGGCACTGACAAGAATTAATAATGTATGGTAAATACAGGTACAACGGCGTAATTACGATAACATCATGATGCTCGTCATCGCAGAGAAAGAGGCTAATGCACGATGGAGGTGAGAAAACGTCGAAGACATCCCAAATTTACAACGAGGCAGGCTTCGCACAGACGCGACGATGCTCGTCCCAGTCCTTCCTCTGATGTTCAGGAGAGCAGTATTTGACCAACCTGCACTTGCTACAGACAAGGCCGTTTGTAGACAAGGTGTCAACACAGTCAGCGCTGCTCTGCGAACCTTCACTGCTCTCGGCATATCGTTGGGTCTCGTCGTTGAAGCAGATACCGCAATCGATCCAATTGCACATTTCCTTTTGTTTAATCTTCTTGCCGTACCGACCACTGCGCTTTATTGAGAGAACCACTGCCCCTTCGATACCCCGTCTAGGAAAGCGGATCATTTCACAGTCGTCGTCGCAACAAGGGTTTGGGCATCCACTGGGGAAGTCGAAGAAGATGTCCTCTGCAGGCACAAAGAGAGGATGTGTAAAGAGAATTTGAGAGTAAGATGTCGTCTGGTGCGAGAACAGGATGATAAATGGCGGTCTTTTTTCATATAGTATTGCTCGGAAGGCAAGGTCGATCTGAGGAAAACATGGTGTACGCCGTTGCTTGAGTAGCGTGTGACACAGCCGCATGTCTGAGCGGACCGAAGCACGCATGAGTCTCTAAAGCACGAACAAGGGGAGGATGACGAACGATTATATTGAATTTCACTCGCTATGCTTGGCTTACACGCTCGGCCGCCATAAGCATATCGACACACAAGTTTGAAATACTCTGTAACGTCGTCCATCTCTTGTCGCTTCAGGTCCGTCACGATAACGTATACATCGTCGCAACCATGATCATGCATACCCCGTAAGAGCATAAGCTCGGGAAGCTGGCAGAGATCCGATGTGATGAATAAGGAGGAAACTGGTGATGGGATGAGGTAACGAACCATCGTGAACACGACAGGCATCATAGATAGTTTTCTGTCTTGCATGGACATATGATGGTAGACATGGGTGCTCCAGGTGCGGTCGAGAGGGATCAGACGGCCGGTGTCGACCGTTCTGCAGAAGATATTTTCTGGGACAAAGTCCCCTTTGCTCCAGACTATAACCTGATGCCTCAGGGCACTGGATGCATGCTTGCGCTCCCTGACAGCTTGGAACCATTCCCAGTACGCGTCGTTGCGATGTTCGAGCCACTTGTCGATCAGCATGTCGGTCGCATCGTGGTCGAGTGTTTTGCACACGAGCTCGCTCATGGCCAATGTTGGCTGCGAAAGCGCAGAGTAGTGGTGTGCTTGCCTTCCCATCGCACGGCGCGCGGATGACCAGTTGATAACGAGGCATGGTTGGACTCAGCCACACCGGCCCTAATCGCCGTACACGTGACTACCATAAACTCATACCCCTATCACTACCAGCTAGTACTATTAGTGCCCAAACAGACACTTTCCAGAGCAGCCGCAGGGCACACAATCTGCAGAGTTGTCACCATCAGACAGTGCTGACCATAGCAAGCATCAACATACCAATGTTCAAGCGAAGGCACGACCCCTCACTGACACCTTCACCCGTCTTCAGGAGAGCCTGCAAGTTCTCATGCTCCTCAACTTTTCGTCCGCATGCAGTCTGCCAGTAAACCTTGCTTCTCAGGTGGCACGGAAGGTACCCCATATTGAAGATGTGGCTCGTCAACTGCGCCACAATGCCCAACTTGGTCTGGGGATTATCCAGCCTGATGCGCTGAGTGACCACAGGAGCAGCGGGCTTGTGATGGTACTGGTAGCTGAACCAAACAGCAGGAACAGAATCAGCTAGAAACCACGTCAGCGTCAGGAAAATCCTTCGACCATCTTGCTCACCAATAACCAGACGAAGCGCTGTCTGCGGGCACTTGCCAGTACCATTCTTCAGCAGTTCTTCCACAGAGTGCCCACTACTGACACGATGTCCCTCAGGATTCTCCTAAAAAGAGACAGACCGATGCTTAGCTTCGATGAAGCCCTGGCGGAAAAGATGTTCAAGAACATCCTCCAGGTCCAATAGCCGGTGATTCTGGAACTCCAGCTCAATGAGCTGAGCCGTAGCGGGCTTGTTGCAACGAGAAGCTTGGTGATAAGTCAACCATAACTCATTGTGAGTCATCGTGCACAAAGGGTACAATCGAAGGGTGCAGACCACAAATTGAAAACAAGGAAGGACTGAGCTAGAGCCGCTGCAGAAATGACCCTTTTATATGTTCTCCTCGCCCCCGGCAGGGTAGGCGGTGACATATGTGAAGAGGGAAAAGTCAATAGCTCGCTTACTGCGCTGAGCGACACCTATGGCGTCAGCACACGGTACTGTAACGTCGTCAAGGTGAAGTCAAGTTCGCCGAGTCGGGGATAGGTGAACGATACTTACTGATAGACAAGTTCAACAATTCAAAGACTGATTGTCCTTGTCCATTGACGCTAGTTGTATTCGCTGTTCAAATCTTTAAGTTCCCCGGAAGTGATCAATAGTACTTCTGTGGGACTGCATCAGTTCTCAGCACCAAGCAACTGCCATAACAGCATTGTCACTCTGGTCTGATTGGAAGACTCCGAGTCGAACGACTGCCAGGACCATGTATCGTGTAAGGCCATTAACATAAAATACGCGAACTTGGCGCACTGGCCAAGCAACCTGCAGGTTTTGTGTCGCCTTACTCTATGTTTACTGGCACAACTGTTGGGAGTGCCAAAGTCGGGATTCAAGGCTACCTACCAAGCCGGATGTCCAGAAAAGTACCCTATTGACTGTCATGCCGGGCCCGACAAAGGCCCAAGTCGCGCAATCCCAGAAAATGCGTACTGATAATCATTTCCCTAATCTCCACATCCCATCCTTGACAGTAGCCAGTCCTTCTCGTTTGGCAGCCTCCATGAAACTGCCGAGCTGCTCAATCGTGCGGTCGTAACCGGGAGCAAGTCTCAGCATTGTTTGTATACGGTCTAGTGGTAGCGGACCCAAGTTCGTGAGCATACCCTCAATAAACTGTAGATGGAATATCAAACAAAACATTCAGGTGCACGTACAGGATCTCCTACCTTCCAATACACTTTCATCTGTTCTGCTTGTTGCTGTTGGACGCTTGTCACGGGCGATGACTCGTCCTCTCCATTAGCTACGCTCAGAATATCAGCAGGGAAAACAGGAGAAGTAGCGATGATCAAGGTACCTAGTTTTGTAACCGTTGTCCTTCTGCTTGGAGCCGCTTCTTCTGCTACAGAAAGCAACTTGAACACGTGTTCGCTATCCTCTTTCAAAACATGCATGTCGACCCATGTAGCAAGTGACTTCAGAGCCGCACTGCGACTGACAGTTCCTACCCTTGAGATCAACTCGTCGACTGTCCACGTGTCTATAAACGGTCGTGATCACCTGGACAATGTAATTGGGGCGGTTAGACCGTACCCTTTTCCGAGAAGAGCTCAATAAACGCGGCTTCCAGGGGTGGAACATCTGCTTCAATCTTGCGGTCTTCGAATTCGAGTTCAAGTTGTACTCGTCCCAGATGGGGTAACCAGCGCAGAGCTTTGTCAGGCTTGAAAGTAGCAAATTCTTTAGCATACTGTTCTTGCGTACTGTGACAAAAAAGTGAGCTTGTGTGTGGAAAAGCGGTGGAAGACTCACGCCTGAAACTGACCCGGCATGACAATGTTGCTGGTTTCCAGAGCCGGCCAGAAATGTCGTGAGATTATTGTTGGATGTAGAACGCTCTTGTGCGTGTCAGTATGTTTTCAGAATTAAAACGTATTGATACGTACAGGTCGCTGAGATTGAACGTGTTGATCGATCCGTCTTGAATCTGTCATGTCCCGAAGCATCACTTCACAAACTTGGAGAGCAGGCTCCCCGAAACGAATCTTCAGAATTTCGATATTTCGCCTCTAGAAAAAAAAATTACTGATATATCACGAATGGATCTAAAAGAGACCGACCTCCCGGTCGAAGTTACCATCTTTAATTGCAAGTAATCGCTGTGCGAGCAGCACTTGAAGTTCCTTTATAAAGAGGTCCTTGGAATCGTATATACTGACGATAGTGCTTATGATGTCACTCGTTTTGTTAGCGCGGAAATCTTTTGGTGGAATTAGCTATATTGAAAGAGGCGACGAGAGGTGATATTTACCGGGACCAGCGTCAATTGGCTCGGGTGTCCATTCAGGATCAGCATAGTTTTCAATTTCTGGCTGTTGAAGAGGCTGAATGGGCTCGTTGTCGTCTACCAGTGAGTCGCCGCTTTCACCGTCGCCGACTAAACTGGCGACAATGCACCTAATAGCATCCGGCCGATCTCTCGGAGTGGAATCAACAAGAGTTCAGTTGGAAAAAGATCGATAGCATTACCGTAGATACCGACGGATTGGATCTGCGACCTTGAACAGGAGAACACCTGGGGGATCTACGATCCTCAAGCATTTAATCGTTGAAACGTAGGATAGGAGAATGTCTTTCGTGTCCGCTCCTGGATGAAGCAGACGTTTCTTATTCCTACGTGCTTTGTTGACCACAATAAAAAAACAGACAGCATATCATGACCCACGCTCGTCGAATAGATTGGACTAATTCCGCGCGTTGGTCAACCCTCTGTAAACATTCCTACGTTCGAATCAGCCAGGGCAGAAAGAAGGGCTAGACATCGCGCAAGGCTACCTTGAGGTCCTGAAGAGCACCGGTGGAATCCGGGAAATCCACGATGATATCGAATATCTCGCGTGTACTACAAAGGAGGTGAACAAATCAACACTACGGAAGGTACCACTCACATACCGCAAGTCACAAAGGGTTTTATGCATGTGAAAGTCAAACCTGGATCCGACGCCTTGCATCATTGTCTTTGCCTCATCGGCTTTGAATGGTGGGCAAGCATGAGACAAATAAAAGAACGTGAACCATACCACTAGTCGCGCCTCTTGCGAATGGCCATACCATCCACGGGACAATCTTATGGACCATCCAAGCACGAAGGTTTGGCAGCATTGGTTCTTCCCAGGAGTCGGCACATGTTTGTACTACGTGAGCCTCGATATATTCGTACCCTACGCTAGCTATAAGCGTTTCATAGCGTTCTATAAGGCTCAATGTGTCGAATGCCTGCCACAGGGAACGGTCTTGTTGATCAGATGGTTGTGATACCGTCCTGACGAGCGTCGTGGCAACAAGCGCCTTGATTCCTCGAGCAAACGAAGCAGGGAGGATGGAGAATAGGTGGGTTTGAAATGCGAGAGTGTATGCAGACGTAATGGTTTGGCCGAGCCTGTCGAGAAGATGTCACGGGTATGCGAACGGGATAAAAGTAAGGATTCACTCGGCATTCGGCTTCCATGCGTCATGCCACTCAACAAGTCGGAAGACGAGCGATCTCACTGTCCCTGGATCTGAATTAGACTGCAGCTGTGTGAGTAACAAATGAAATGGTTACACGAGAGCATACCTCGTAAAGATCCATGTAGCCTTCGACCTCCCGCGCGATCAGGTACTGGCTTTTGTGCAAATCCTCTGTGAGACTGGTTTAGATCGCAACCCAGGAAGACGGTGCGGCAAAGCAGACCAAGAAAGACCTCGAGCATGACTGGTAATCGTCTGCACTTGTTTATGATATCGAATGCCTCCCTAACTTGACGCATGTCTGTCGGAGCACCACGTCAGCAACTTACAGGGGAAACGAAAGAGAGAACATGTCACTTCACCGTGCCGAGGCCGAGGGCTAAGGTCATTCAAGTCGTATGGCTTCAAGAATGCTGTCGCCAAGGACCAAGCCTGCCCAGGCATGAATAGTGACCGTAACAAGCTTAAGGCGGAACGCGTACATGGCTAAAGCCCATAAGACCTGAGATCCCTGGCTCCGCACGATTTATACGGGCGAACGACTCTTGCCATTTTGCAGCAACCTGTGCACGCACCGCGTCCGACACCATCAATGGCACGATGTCAACCGTTGGTGGTGCACAGCCACGTGGGTCCGAACGACAGATGAAACCTGTGACTTGACCTGTCGTGGTTGGAGATATAGTAGTGCCAGCATACGGTAGCGTCATCATAATATTGGACATGGACGACCACGGCGAGCCAGGCTCAATCGTAACACCATTCGTCCCTACCGAACAAGATGTGGTTGACACTACCATCTCGGACTCGGATAGACCTACGCAGTACACCAATTCACTCGTCGGGAGATGTGTTCAATTCCAGGACTCATGCTCAAGCCCGTGCCCCATCAATGCCTCTCCACCATCGTCCAGAGTCTCGCCGGGACCAGACGTGCTTCATCGGGACTCGCAATTCTACATGGCTGATGGGAGCTGCGTTTTGCGCGTCGGCAACACCCTCTTCAATGTATGTTTTTCCTACCTGCTCGTGCAAGACGGGTAATGATCGTTATTGTAGGTTCATCGTAGCATCCTATCAGCGGACTCTTCCTCGTTTGGCACCTTATTTACTCTTCCTCAGGGCGACATCACTATCGAAGGCACGTCGGATGATAATCCAATCGTCTTACACGGTGATACCCCTGAAGAGTTTCGCAGTTTCCTCTGGTCTTTATATGCACTGTAAGATTTTGCGCCCGGTCTTGAATTCATTGTCTTCATCTGTGCGTATACAACAGCCCACACGAAATAACGGTCGTCCGAGGTCCTCATATTGACCTCAATCGCTTCATTGACATTGCCAAGGTAGCCAACAAGTACTCTTTCAAGTCGATTGAGACCTGGGCTTTGGATGTCATCCAGGAATTCATCGAGAGGAAGCCATCCCCACTACTCGACATTATTCCCGTCGGATTCCCCTTCCCCACTAATTCTTCACCGTCCGCATTTGTGGAGAGCAAGCGCCGAATAACCCGCCTGGTGCAACTTGCACAAATGTGTGGACATGTGAACCTCCTGGAAACCATGATCGCACTACTCCGCCAACTCATGTCAGCCTCACTCCATTTTTCCTACCTAGCAATGTGTCTGGCAGATGATTTGGATCTCAGGGAACTGCGGGGTTCGGCATACTTGGAAGTCCTTCAGCGATCCGCGTTCATCTGCGGCCGCGATAAGCACGGTAACGTCCTTGTGGAAGGCGATATACACGAGAGACCTGTTGGATCGGACTGTCTTGTTGTCAGTCCTATACAGCAGCTCCGCCTCCTGTCTGGATATCTCCGTCTTTCTAAGGCATGGGAAAACTTGCGCGGAATCCCCATACCTTTCGAGCACGCCCCTGCCTGCGAAAATTGGAACCGACGCTGCTGTACGCAGAGTTGGTCAGAGTTCTGGGAGGTGACGACACGAGCAAACGGAGTACTTGCTCTTGGCGCGGCCAATGTGATTGGGAAGCTGCAGGTGATGCTAACGGAGTTCGACAAGTGGGGCTCTGCGACATATATGTACCACGAGTGCAAATCGGTCGCAAGGCAGGCTATCCAAGGCAAGATAAAATACATCAACGATTTGTTACCAGAATTTTTCCATGAAACTGGAGAGTACTAACGAATATTAATGTTGTACTTTCTTCGAACTCTGACAAGTACATTTGTCAGGTGCTCCTACTCTGGTAGCCTACAAGTACGCCGTTGTTTACACATTTTGCTTTCCCTTCACGACTGTGTCCTCGTAATTAAACGAATCGTTTGGAGCGTCGTTGGATTTTCCTTTCCAAGGACCATTTGATACGTGATGGCTATCTACTGCCGGTATAGTCATCATGCTACGCATCAGCTTATCAATGTTGTCGTCAGATGGGGGCTGCTCCAGGCTTATCTGCGACCCTTGCCTGAGCATCTGTTGCAGATTTTCTTCCTCTTCTATGAGGTGTAAACGGGCCCTCAGACCCCGCAAAATCACATCGGAACACACTGGACAACGTAAGCGGGTGTGATGCATTCGCGTGTGGTCCACCAACTTTGCTCTTCCGTCTGATTCTGTGGTAGAGGTTGTATTAATGCGGAGAACGACATGAGCTCTTCCTCCATCTTTGGGTCGTCTAACTTGAGTTGCGAGGACCATTTCTCTTCGAATGCAGCTGGACTCAGCTCTGAGTCAGATTGAGTGGTTTCATCTGGTCCATATGATGTGCCCAAGGAGCTTGCGGGTGAGGGCACACGGATGACAGGCGATGCATATGCTGGATCACCCGTGTGGATTAGCGGGGCGCTCGGCATTTTGGTCGCGCACTTGGTTTGGAGGTAACGTGACACAGTGCAACGCGGTGTGACATTGTTGACGCGTGACAATCAGTCACGCGACTTCTCCGCAATAAAAGCTTCGTGACGCGTCTTTGCTCCCTCTCGTCTGCTCCATCATCTTCGCCTCGAGCTATTACCGTCATTATCTTGGACTTATCTCACACATGGCGTATGTTTTCAAGAGAGGTTAGTTCTTGTAGACCCATCCTCAACCATATGCTAATCGTCGTACGTTGGTCCACATTGCAGATGGGTAAGCCACTCGAGCGTGACGCAACGCGTCTTTTGACACCTTTTGATCTAGGCGTAAGGAGAATGTGCAGTTCGACAAGGTAAACCATGTGTGTTGGTTGTGCCGTGGTGGATTTGTTTAATCAGTCTTAGATCACGGCAAGGATAAATAAACTCTGCTATGGTCTTGACATGGACTACGTTGAGCCAATCGAGTGAGTGTTGCGTGCTAAATATTTGTCTGGTATTGATAGCATACAGGGTGGCCAAAAAAGTCATCACTGGTGTATACCAAGGCGTTACGACCGTTGAACTCGATGTTAGTTCCAGCACGTGCCGACCTCCATGTACTCTAATGGTGCCCTGCAGAATCTTGCGGCAGAAACCGCTGCTTACCTCACTACGAAACATCCTGACTATGCCATCCTTGCAGCACGTATTGCGATATCCAACCTTCACAAGGAAACGAAGAAAAGTTTCTCCGCGGTGGTCAAAGACTTATACGACTATAGTACGCTGATCTGATGTCTGATTGGCTGTCTTCTGACTGGCGTACAGTCAACCCGAAGAATGGTCGACCAGCAGGTATGATCTCACAACAGACATACGATGTCGTTCAGAAGCATGCTCCCACGTTGGACTCTGCGATCATTTATGATCGTGACTTTAGCTATAACTTGTAAGTCACTATTAGTCCAGACATTTGGTAGTTAACCGGCTGGCTAGTTTTGGCTTCAAGACCCTTGAGAGATCTTATCTACTCAGAATCGACGGTCGTGTTGCTGAGCGCCCTCAGCATATGATTATGCGAGTGGCTGTAGGCATACATGGCGATAACATCGAGCGCGTGTTGGAAACATATAACTTGATGTCTGAACGATACTTCACCCATGCGTCTCCTACACTTTTCAATGCTGGCACACCCAGCCCACAACTCAGCTCTTGTTTCCTTGTCTGCATGAAGGAGGACTCCATTGAAGGCATATACGATACCCTGAAAACATGTGCCATGATCAGCAAGACTGCAGGTGGAATTGGCGTGAATATCCATTGTATCCGGGCCACAGGGTAGGTGTACTTTGCTTGCCATTAGTTGCGCAATGCAAACAGTTTCTTGCAGATCGTATATTGCTGGTACCAATGGCTACTCAAATGGCATAGTGCCAATGCTTCGTGCGTACGATGCGACTGCACGCTATGTTGATCAAGGAGGCAACAAGCGTCCCGGTGCTTTTGCAATTTACCTGGAGCCTTGGCATGACGACATATTCGACTTCATTGATCTCAGAAAGAATCATGGTAAGGAAGAAGCTCGTGCTCGCGATCTCTTCTATGCCCTTTGGATCCCTGATCTCTTGTGAGTCGCTTCGTCCTCGCACTGTGTACGGGCTGATCAATTCTTTGCAGCATGAAGCGTGTTGAGGCGAATGGGGACTGGTCTCTTTTCTGTCCGAACGAAGCTCCTGGGATGGCCGACTGCTGGGGTGAAGAGTTCGAGGCTTTGTATGAGAGACATGAAAAAGAGGGGCGTGCACGAAGAACTGTTCCCGCGCAAAAACTCTGGTATGCTATCCTCGAGGCCCAAATTGAAACAGGTGGTCCTTTCATGGTTTACAAGGACTCGGCTAATCGTGAGTGTATCCGGTTCAATGCCACCACTTCATCAAAAAGAGTATTCTTGTTGTTTGGGGTTACTAATTTTCCCCTTTATTTTAGGGAAGTCTAATCAACAGAATCTCGGTACAATCAAGTCGTCTAATCTGTGTACCGAGATTATTGAATATTCCTCTCCTGATGAAGTTGCTGTTTGCAATCTTGCTTCTCTTGCCCTCCCTACTTTCATCACGAATGGCCAATACGACTTTAAAAAGCTGCACGATGTCACCAAAGTCGTTGCGTACAATCTCAACCGCATAATCGACGTTAACTACTACCCCATTCCCGAGGCGCGCAGATCGAACGAACGTCACCGTCCCATTGGCCTTGGCGTTCAGGGTCTGGCTGATGCCTTCATGATTCTTCGCATTCCTTTTGACTCTGCGGAAGCCAGGGAGTTGAACTTGAAGATCTTTGAAACCATCTATCATGCAGGTCTCGAGGCGAGCTGTGAGCTCGCGGAGAAGGAAGGCCCCTACGAGACCTTCCGTGGCAGTCCTGCTGATCTCGGTCAGCTCCAGTATGACCTGTGGGGAGTCACGCCTACCGACCTTTGGGATTGGACGTATTTGAAAGAGAAAATTGCTCAAAGTGGATTGCGAAATTCGCTACTGGTTGCTCCTATGCCTACAGCCTCAACGAGTCAGATCCTCGGGTTCAATGAGTGCTTCGAGCCATATACTAGGTCGGTTTTCCGCCTTCTGTAATGAGTTATTGACTGAGGAATGCAGTAACATCTACACTCGTCGTGTCCTCGCTGGTGAATTCCAAGTTGTTTGTCCATGGCTTCTCCGAGACCTTGTCGAGCGCGGTCTCTGGAACGACACAATGAAGAATATGATAATTGCACATAATGGTTCGGTAGCCAACATTCCCACCATCCCTGACAATGTCAAAGCGATCTACAAAACCGTTTGGGAGATCAGCCAGAAGAAAGTCATCGACATGGCTGCCGATCGTGGAGCGTTTATATGTCAAAGCCAGAGTTTGAATATTCATTTACAAGCTCCTACTCTGGGCCAGCTGACGAGCATGCACTTCTACGGTTGGAAGAAGGGATTGAAGACCGGGATGTATTACCTCCGCACGCGCCCGGCCGCGCAGGCTATCCAGTTCACGGTCGATCAGAGTACTCTCAAAACTGCCAAGATGCAGGAGGCATCCAACAAGGCACGGGGCCCTGAGCGGAACGGCAGTACCATACCAACACCAGCGGCGTCCCCCTCTCCTGTGCACAGTGCTAGGACGAATGCCCCTGTTACTTCCGCTTCATCGACGAATGCAGAGAATGGGGCTGATCCAGAGTACGCCGCAGCTCTCCGGCGTCAGAAGGATCGCGAGCTAGAAGAGGCAAAGCTGGCTTGTTCGATCGAGAACAAGGAGGCGTGCTTGATGTGCTCAGGTTAAGCTTGTCGAGGGGACGTGTCGATTGTCCATGTTTTGAGCCTTGGATTGCCTGTGTTGTGCTTGTCCTTCAAGCTTTGTCGCCTGTACTAGTGCTTGTAAATGTGTTGTACTCATAGTTGATAGATGACACCAGCATTCGTTGAATGAGTGGTAACTTAGTAGATCGTGGTGCCAGCACATCTTTGAATGGATAAATAACGACAAGTACTGACGTCTAAGGAACATAAGATCGTCCACAAGGTATGTACAATAATAAGGAACTGAGATGATTGCGATCAAATGGTATACAGGCCAGTTCCAGGGCCCAGTATTTCCTAGATATATCAACAAAGTCGAATAACGTGTCAGACGCGATGGACAGTCAAAATCGCGATACGACCATCCTGTGCAATGGCATGATTGATTCCTACAGAGGGTGTGAGCAAAGGATGGGTAGCACGGCGACATCCATGCAGTCAATACCTTTGAGGCCTGGCTCGAGAAGCCCTTCGCGCCATTCTACATCGGTTAGCCACGAGATGCCTTTCCATGAGCCACCAGAGACGGCGGACTGGACTAGCAAATCGCGCCCGATGTTGTATCCATCAGGAATGATCATATGGTGCTTGGTATAATCCTGAAGAAGGTTAAAGAGTGCGAGCGACTGTTAATGCTACACAAACCTTCTCCTTTGACACCCTGGGCATCGGTAACGAGTTAATGAGGAAAAGCGTATACGGCTAGTTCAACACACCCAAGGAACCACGCTCCGGTATTGGCCTCAGATCCATTCTGTTTCCAGGCGCGAAAATGATTTCCACCTGAGAATGAACTTTAGACCAAAGTTGCAAAGAAGGTCAGGATATGGGACTTGCCAACGAGGCTTTCCCAACACGTTCCCCAGCGAGGGAAGTAATGCTGACGGGCGAGAATGTGCTCAGATTTTCTGCCGTCGCCATCACCAAGGTCCGCCTTGTGGACGTGACCATAATGCAACCCAAAACATTCTTCTGAGAACCCTATAGACCTTGGGATATAAGGGACAAACAAGAAACGAGCGACAAATGGGACGGCCTACTTGTAATACCAGCGAAAACCCTCTTCTGTGAGCACAAACGGATCGGACAGATTAGAGATAACGACATTCAAAGGCTCTCCGAATCTGGGTGTTGTGAACTGAAAAATTTAGGAGTCGAGACCGGACAGCGTGGAGAAGAGGAAGTTCACGTCAATGAATCGGCCACCAAGGATCCGAGGATCGGTCCAGCCAATCTCAGCCCTGGGTACGTCTACCTTGACATTCGCGGGGGTAAAGGGAGACTGTATGTTCCAGCTGATCCATGCAAAAGAAATTGGTATTGCGAGAGTTGCAGAGAAAAGCGCGAGGAAGGAAAGCGTGAGGAGCATAGCGGCAGTTGCGGGTGTACGCAGGCGGAGCGTACAACACAACACAGCCAATGGCCGATCGCGATGGCCTGCATCACGTGCGCTGTCAAACAACCCCGACCCTGTACCGACTGTCCATCATCATGTCGACACCACACGCGCTCATCGTTGAGCACGACGGCGCCGACACTCGCCTAGATTATGCGGCCTGTCGCGACAACACTCAGGGTGACACCGACGCGGAGACCGCATCCCAGCCCTCAATCACGCTATCCTCTCCATCCCGGTCTCCGCGTGATGTCTCCACCCCATTGCGCACACAGGATTTTTTCTCCGAAAGGGACTCTCAGGTCGATTCAATCGATATAGATTTTGGCTCAGAAACCGACGAGGTCAGCGAGTCACATAGTGATCCGACCGCTCGGAGAGCAAGCTCTACCACTTCTGCTGTACCCTCCACCTCGTCACAGCCGCAGCTCTCAAAGGCACACGCCACGTCGGTCACTTACCCCCCTACTTCTGCCAATACCACAGATGTCGATTCATTTACCTCCGTCGCGTCAACTTACTCGCGAAAAGCCCGTCCCGAATCAATGTTGTTGCAACCCCCTCGTGGTCCTCTGGTGCTGGGGATCGCTTTGGTGGACTTCAACCATTTGGTAAGGCTTGTCGGATGCGACATTCGTTTATCATGTCGATCTAGCACTAGGTTGGTCCCAAGATCGAATTCAGCCAAGGTGATATATTCGAGGACGAGGAGATCGCGAAAGTGCTTCCTTTTCTTGCACTTCCAGACGGCGCTCATCTGGTGTGTGCACCGCCTATTACACATGCATATCATGTCTTATCTTGCCACACAGTCCGTAGAAGACTCTTCCTACTTCCATCTCGTTCCAGACGTGTCGAGCCCCACCACGATATTCGGGATATCGTGAGTCTCTGCATTACGTGTTAGGAAATGGCTCAAGTTCATTTGCAGTTGTAATCGACAAATTGCATCCTCAACCCTGCTTGTTAAAGATGTCGACGTGACGCGTTCCATCGTCCAGAAGGCGGTCGTTGTCTTGGCTAGCAAGCCAGTGTTTGGTCCCATACGGTCGGTGGATAGATTATTAGGGTGTGCAACGCTGAAAAACCAGCATAGTGATCGACTGGGAGTCGTCACAAGGGCTCTATTTGCTCAAAGGTATATCCCCGTTACTTCACTTTGCTTCCGTTTAATATCATCGCTATTCATAGAGACTTCACGGATACGCAAATCCTAGTTGAATTTGGGAATTCACTAGAAATTTCGTTGCGAACGCAACTTACGGAGAGTGGTTTGTACATAGGTTAGCAGCGACTTGTGTCTTACCGTTTTGTAATAGTCGCTGATTTTCCCGAGAAAGGGACTAGTTTGTAAGTTTTTGGATGTTTACCGCGTGCCGACATTGACTGGTTTTACAGAAGAGAGTTTGTTCACGTTTTCCGGCATCGTACGTTAGTACTGTTGAAAGCCTTCATATTACAGAAGAAGGTTGCCAGTATGCATGCGTCATGAACCTTCATTCACCACTTTCTAGATCATGTTTTATGGACATCCCGTCGAAAGGCTATGTACCTACCAATATTCATTGATTTCCCTTATACCCAGTTCGTACTTACTAATTCAATTATCCGCGACTCATCTCCTTCAGGTTTACTTCAAACGTTGGACGATTGTGGTTCCCCTCCGTTAGCGGCCCGAGCGCCCACGCTATCTCGACCTAATTCACTCAAAACCTCAGATCGGAAGAGTATGCTAGCATACATCGGTCTGCCGTTAGACCTGTTTGGAAAGGTAGATTTCGTTTTGCAACGCTGAAAAAAACTGTTAAATGGTCTTTCTTTAGGATGCATTCTTCCAGCCATATTTGCCACTGCAGCAACTCGACCTCTTGAAGGACTCTCAAAGTTGGCTCTGTGGAAGTACTAATACAATCGTAACACAACAAAAAGAGATAGATTTACTAGTAAATGTATTGTTTCCTCCATCGTTCCTCAGCTATCGCTCAGCAGCTCTCCGCAGACTGAGACGGCTACCCTCGAATTTCGGAATTCGAGACTGGAGCGTTTGGTTGCTCTCACTCCAGCAGACCGCAAATGGATCGATGAAATAGTCCGGGACGTCAACGACTCTTGGGATGACACTAACCCCGACAAAGCCGTTATGCAGTGCGTCACTCTCCCCTCAGACTCGAGTGCTTGCTTTTGAGCTCTCCGAAGCTTTAAGGGTAGTGACGATTACCTGAGAGCAAAGGCATGTCAGATCGACCTCCGTGGATGTACGAACAGGATGACTAACAAGCAATAGTTCGAGGAGTATGTATCCGCGGCACTTGCATCAGTACGATACCGAGAATTCCTGTCAAAAGGGAAGGTTAGTGGAACTATTATTGCAGGGACCGGTAAGCTGGTAGTTGGCACATGCTTTTGAGCCTCACATGATACCAGGGGGCGATACGAGCGCGCTAGAGGACTTTAACGCTGTGTGGATAGCCGAATTCACAAAGACGAATGCTTACGAAGTCTGGGATCGATCAACGGATCCGATGTTGTTTGATATTGTTGAGCCTCGGTTAGTTCGTAGTCTCAAGACTTGCTCGATTCTGATTACCTTTTCACCGCCAGGCATCCTTGTAATGAGAAGCCGTCAGTAGTGTCAGACATAGGCCTCCGGCTCTCCGAGGGTATTCAGGATCTCAGACTAGAACAACACCTTGCGCCAACACGCGAGGCCATCTCACGGACGCTCACCGTTGGTTCAGTCAACTTCTTCAAAGCTGTCGAAGGTGTTCGCGAGCGATGGCAACAACGAACAGTCAGCTCCCCCTCCATGCAAGATGTGACATCTGGTCCCTATGGTTCACCTGTTGAAATCACGAAATCTGAAGCTAGCCTTCCCACAGCTACGCCAGATTCCACGAAACCGGATACCAATATATCTCGACAGACCTCACGAGAGTCCGCAACGAGTGCACTTTCGCCCCCGCGGCCTGTAAGCATAGCACAGGCCGCCTCGGACACCAAAGTGGCCCTGAGCTCTCTTGGAGCCGGGATACAATCACTTTGGTCGAACCGAGCCGCTAGGTTCTCGCGCACGAGCGTTGCCAGTGTCGCGTCCAACGATTCAGCCTCCAGTCCGACGCAGGTGCAGCCACCGGGTAGTTCGCTCTCCACAATGGTAGTGCAGACGCCGACTTCAAAATCTCGACCGAGCGTGCACACCGTTGAGGAGGTGGCCGAACACGAACACGAACAAGAGCAGGAGCACTTCAAAGTCGCCCATCGCTCAGTTGAGAGAGCAAGTCACGAGACGGAGCCAGGCGAGCCGATGGGTACTGCTCTGTGATCGGCGTATACTTTGCACTGGGCTACATAACCTTGGGGGTGGTATCACGCAGTAGCCAAGCCAAGTGTGCAGATTGTGCCCAACTGACGCGACGAAAAGTTGGACACAAGCTGCAGACCGAGTGCTATCACTTCTCTCGGCAGCATGTTGGAACGTGAAACGGATGACGATACGGACATGGAGAGGGACGACGAGACCGAGCCAAGCCCACGATTGCAATGTTGTGTTATTACGTAATAATAAGCAGAACGTCTCCAAAGTTGCCTCTCTGCCGTGCGCATCGCCGTCGCCCGACACTGTCTTGATCGGCGTCGCTGTCGGCCACGATGACAACGCCCATCCGCAAGAAGCGCAACTTCAAGGCTCTCCAGCTCGATGTCACCCAGTCGGCCAAGCCATTCAAGGAGCCTGAACCCGTCCCCACTCGTGCTGCGCCAGCAACGACAGCGACGGCAAAGGGGAAGAAACGGCCTCCACCCATGACTCTGAACGCCCCAAAGCTCGGTCAGACACCCGTGACGAACGATGTTGACGGGAACTTGCTCGCGGCCGGTGTCGCTCCTCCAGCCGGATCTGCGACAAGCACCTCGTCTGCACGTCGGAATACATATCATACGACTCTCTCGAACACGCTCGCAAACTTGGACATGAATGCAGAGACGCGTTTTGACCTTCGGAACGAGGATCTCAAGGACCTTCAGGAACTTGGTCAGGGCAATGGCGGCAGTGTTAAAAAGGTCGAGCATGTCCCAACCAAGACCATCATGGCAAAGAAGGTGAGCTGCCAATATGCCTGGGGATGATCGTGCAGGCATCTTATCGCCGGTGCTGCAGATTGTTCTTATTGATGCCAAACCTTCCGTCCGCAAACAAATTTTGCGTGAGCTGCACATCATGCATGACTGTAACTCTCCATACATTATCTCGTTCTTTGGCGCATTCTTGTCCGACCCAAACATTTGCATCTGCATGGAGTACATGGACAAGGGCTCTCTCGATGGTATTTATAAGAAGATTGGAGCCATTGATATCGAAGTTGTCGGGCATGTAGCATTGGCCGTGTTGGAGGGCTTGACATACCTGTACGATGTGCATCGCATCATTCATCGTGGTATGTATATCACTCTCTTCATGGTGATTCGCGCTGACACACACTAGACATCAAACCGTCGAATATCCTGTGCAATTCCCAAGGCCAAATCAAAATATGTGACTTTGGAGTATCGGGTGAACTCATTAATTCGATCGCAGATACCTTTGTCGGAACGTCGACCTATATGAGTGTATGTTTCCTACTACACGAGTTGCATCAGGATCCTTATTATGTTGGACAGCCTGAGCGTATACAAGGCGCACAGTATACCGTGAAATCGGACGTCTGGTCGCTCGGAATCTCACTAATTGAGCTAGCACTGGGCCGCTTTCCCTTCTCAGAATCTGATCCCGATGGTTCTGATCTTTCGGACCTCGAGGGAACTCTTTCTCCGAGTACTATGACTTTGCCACCCACCAGAAGGGACAAGGATAAGAATATGAAGAAGGACCGACGAAAATCCAAAGGTGTGAGCTTACAAGGAGGGGGAATGATGATGAGCATCCTCGAGTTGCTTCAGCACATCGTAAACGAGCCGGCTCCTCGGCTGATACCTGAAGGACGATTCCCCAAGGAAGCAGAGGACTTTGTAGACAGCTGTTTGCTCAAAGATCCTGACGCTCGAAAGACCCCAAAGGAGCTGCTGGTATGTCGTATGGTCCCAGAGATGGTGGCCACACTAACGAGAAGACTGCGACAGAAACATCAATGGGTAGAGCAGGCGCGGGTGTCAAACCTTGATCTTGAGGCATGGGCGAGCACGTTTTGAGCTGGTTCCTCACTAGTGACGTTGTGTCCTCGTTGGGTTTCTTTAGATCATACCAGTTGTCATTTGCTACTACTTCTTTGCACATCATTATCCTATTTCCTTCATGTTCGTGTATTATAGAAAGGGTCCAGCATTTTCGGTCACCTTCCTTTGCCTTCAGATGGGCATACTGGATGTCCCGTGCAAAGCACTGTAACTGCTGGCTCAGCATCAGAGACAGTGGGACATGCCAGGGGTACGCCACATCACCTCGTTTCCGACCTTGTCCATACCGGAGTGGCTCGTCCGTGTGAAGGATATGCCTCATGAATTGACAGGCATCGAGCGCAGTTACACAACTTTGCTTCCTTGCCGAACCCGTCGCGAGTCCGCGAGACCCCGTTCAGGCAGGCCGGAGGTACAGCGGAAGTTCGCTGTAGTGCCCTAGCGGGATGATCCCCCGTCGATGATCGATGATCGATGATCCGCCACTGACGTGGATATGGCAGCGCCCGACCGAGGATCGTGACAGCACAGGAACCCGTGCGTGTCAACATGTTAGATTCGTTGCTAGACGTGCAAAGGGTTTGGTATACCACTAAGAGGAAGCGTTATTCTCGACTCTGGTTCTGTCTGAATCGGTTGAATCGGAAGTCGCGCGTCACCAGTGGCTCAGGATCGGACCAGGCAACTGACATCGGGGTCTAGTCGAGACATCGAAGAACGCTTGACAAGGTTTTTTGACGTAGCGCAGGACGCAGCCTGCCGCCTGTGAGATCCTGAGATCTCAAACCCGTCTGCAACGCAGTTCTGCCAATCTCCGGGATTTTGTATGATTCAGAGTGACGGGAGGGTGAAAATGTCAGGACGCTACGAAGAGCACTCCGTTGCTAGAATGATATAGTTCTTCGAATGAGAGTTACTTAGAACCTAAACTCCATATCTGGAGTAGAAGTTCGCAGAACCTCTGACAGAAGTAAGACCCGGGACCCACCAAGCTCAAGCGTTGGATGCTTACTAGTTGGACAAGCATGGTCGTGAGCCCAAAGTATATCATTCGGGCCTGTTGCGGTTGCGACTAGTATGTGAAATTCCCCAGGTGCTAGGGATATTAGTTGCTGATGACTCCAAACATTCCGACGATATAATGTCGTCCGAGTGGTAGGAGCCGTAACCGTAGTAGCAGGATCACTACCTACCTAGTGGATGGTGATGGGCGGTCCGTGGTTCCCAGTTCCAAAGATAACAATGGCATACCATTGAAGAGGTAAGTCAACGTGTCCCTCCTGGCCACTGCAGAGGTGGTATTGTGTGTCCTGCGGCTTCCGGGGGTAAGGATTGAGCGAAGCCCTCCTGAATAGCGTCAGTTGGGTGAGATGCCGGCAAGTCACTAGGCTGGCATTATATAGTAGAAGTTCATCAGGGCTGTGCAGTGCCCCACCGGCGGCGGTTTTATGTTCACTGGAACGAGAGTCGTGGGTGACGTGGTCACGACGCGGGATAAACGCTTGTAGGGCGGCGTTCCAAAAGTCGATTGTCGAGTTACGCAGGTGTAGACTGCATGATCTATGTACGGTCACACATATGAGCAGTATTAAAGGACAAGGGCGGGGACCTACTAGCCAATCTCTTCAACTGAGGACTCTACCGAGGGTTGGATGATATCAACAGCGTGCAAATTGGACCGTGAACATCGTATGATCGTACCTAAAATTTGTTTGAGACCGAAATATTATATGCAGATTTGTCCACCACCATGATGGAGTCGAGCCAGAGACCGGCTCCCTTGAACGGCTGGTCCTGACGTTCACACCGAGGTTGGGAAAATCATAATATCATTAGAAGAAAACTACCCACTAGATACAAGTGGCAAAGGTATTCAGAATGAGAACATACGTAGATCTGAACCGTGGCCATTCAATTGAATACTATGAAATAGCGTGACCCGTCGAGTTTCTCGGCGCAAACAATTAGACGTAAATCTCATCGTGATCGTAAATTGCGCGTGGTTTGTACTTAAGTGGCTCGTAGTCCATTCTTTCCTTCACGGTGTGGTGAAACTTGGGCTGTTGACGGAGTATACGGCGACCTCTTCCCAAGTTAATGCTGGAATCCGGGCTCATAAAACAGGTTCCGTGGGCTGGTAATCGGGCGCTTACCTCCATTTATTGTGCCACACACCGTCAGCGTCCTGCCAGGCAAAGGAGGAAGGCATGATTTCTAGCAGCCACCACATTTTGTTTATCTTTAACTGATCAAACAATGGTGCGATGGCGGCTGCATGCTCAGAGTAGCTCTCCGCACTTGCAGGTGATTGGTTGGCTTTGTTCAGCAGCCCTTGCGTGGTGGAATGACTGGCATCTGTAGCGGCTCGAGCTGGAGGACCGTTGATATCGGAATCCGGAGATACTTGTCTAGAAGCCGTCAATGGCTGGGGAGGAAGTGACGGAACTTTGAAGCCAATGCGTGAGAGTTGATTGTCATCAAAGAGAATTCCACATTGAGATTGTATGACCTGTTCCACCATCCAATGCAACGTGATCTGCGGGAGAGATACCCCGACATCATCCGCAACATTTCCGCCACCAATATCTGAAAGAACCTTGAGCAATTGGCGCGAGCAAGGTTGTGGAATGTCAACTGACCACTATGACAACCTGAGAACCATACTTCGAGCACATCCGGAGATGGATCTTTTGCCCCGAGTTGCAGCTTGCTCGGAGTCAACCCTTCGGTATTCCGCTGTGCTGGTTTAGGGCCCACAGAACCTGCTTTGCTATCTTGCGCGGGCCAATGGTAAAGATTTGGTCGGAACCTGGAACGACACTGAGTGACAGAGGTCAGAAAGATCCCACCTACGATTTTAAATGGATATACTTCGTCAAGAGAAAGCGCATGCCGGAATATCCTGATGGCGGTGTCGGAGTCCGTGAAGGGTCGCACACGACTAACAAGCATCCCAGTGCTTTGTACTGTATCCCTGACGGCAGGTGAGCAACAAAGACTCGATTGTGACCTTGACGATGCCTACCAGACACCTACGAATTCCACCTTCACATCCCGCGAGAAGGTCTGCTTAAATCCCGCAGCGAGCTTGATCCCCTCCTTGTCAGTCCGTACATATGCCTTGTAAGCGAATGTGACTTGTTCGAGGTTGTCCCCGGGCAGTAGCCCAACCTTGCCAACGTCAATCAAACTCGGGGGACGACATACGTGGCCATGAATTACCTTCGTTAACATTCCAGCTAATGCGCGAGCAGTATATGCGCCGCGAGAGAAACCTAGTTTTGGATGAGCAGCGAACCTATCGAGACAGAGCATTGCTTACCGAATAAGCAGATTGTATCCCCGTAGCGATAATTATCCATGAGGTACTTATAGCCACCCATTACATGGACATCCAGGTACCTACACAACATCGGCCGTAGACCGTTATGAATCAATGGTGCACATACCAGGCGACCGCTTTATCCAGAAGTGATGCCAACCAATCCCACCGCGGCGCAACGACCCCGGGTGCGAAATATGTGCCAATCCCTGCCTATCTCAGTAGGGATGATCTCAAGGAGCTCAGATGGCAGAGCTAGCAAACGAACCTGATAGTAAACTACTTGCTGCTCTGGACAGTCTTTGCGGAGGAGGCCGAAGAACTTGACCACATTGGTGTTCTGCCATCGCTGCCAGTAAGCTATCAAACTAAACCATTCTGATAAAGAGACATACCTTAGAGCTGTACTGGTCGCTGGTACCATCGAAGCAAAGGACAATGGTACGGGGTGGCCGATCATAGTCTGCGGACACTACCTTGGCCAGTTTGGGGTCTGACATGGTACCCACAGAGCGTACTCTTCGCAAGAGGACCACGTCTCAGGATTGAGAAAATAGACACGAATCTTGAGGACTATTTGTAGCATGCCTGTCGAAACATAGGTCAATTTGAGACGTGTCTGGCCTGCGGCAACACAACTGAATGGGGACCCTGGTGAGAGCACCCTGATTGGCGTCGTCTGGGCCCAAGGCAGTGCGTGGACCTGCAGCATGTTGTGGGAGCCACCGTCACACTACACCAGTTTGGTCGGCCTGGGGCTTGGTGCTCGCCTGCCGATGTGACATTCTTTCTCCCCATTTATATTAAATCTCGCAGGCGTTCGCACGTGGCTCCAAACTACCAACTCAAAACATCCCCAGCAGGGCGACCAGCACTCTGAAGCTCGATGTCGTACAAACGAGGGAAGCAACTATAGACTCAAACAGGCTAGGACGAGTTGATCATCTCCAACTCTTCTACCAGTGTTCGGTGGCGATATGCAAGTCGGATGTCAGGCACGTTCGTCTAGGATTACCGTTTTCGGTTAGCAGAAACGCCACCGTGGAGAATAGTCTCACTTTATGGATGTCGTTCCCATCGGCTCCGGGAAGGTGCCACTCTTGTCCTAACCAGTGGCGTTTAATCTCCATTTCGAATCCACTCTGTACAACAGAGTTACGGGCCAGTTCAGCAAGTGAGCTTTGGGGAAGCTTGTATATCTATACTCCATGCCAAGATGTGAGTATCTCTCTCGTTGGAAGCGGTGCGAAATCTCACATGCGCAGCTACGCTATATTCCTCGAGCAGCGGTTCCTATGGTCATAGCAACATCCATTGCCCTGTGCCAACAGGATTTCAAAGGAATGTACCTTGGTAAAATGAAATTGAAGAGGATCGTCGGTGCTCAAGCTTACGTTCAACCCGGTCTTGAAGAAATCTGGAAGTGGGTTCCGCTCATACGTGAGAAATAGCGCGTTGTTGCTCAATGGGCTCATCGCCAAACCAATCTGTCTCAGATAGAAAAGATACTGTAATGCCGGAACCTTGCGAAGAAGTATGCCGTGAGAAATCGAGTGAGAAGTGAGGAAGGTAGCAGTGAGGTGATCCGTGTCGCCTGCCTCTCCAGCATGTGGTCGGAGGACGAACGTGCCTGTCGTGAGAAGTGGGCGTTGCAAGCAGGGTCACAGCCAACAGGGTAACGTACTGAAGCCTCGTGCCTGCCGCCAGTGGTTAAGGCTGGCCATGTTGGCATACATGTAATAAATCCTATGAAAGAAGGGACTCCGTACGGATAGGAATGGAGTTCGCATGTCGACTTACCAATACGAGTAGGGCGGATTCTGCATTGTGTCCCAGAGGCGAGGATAAGGGAACTTGCGATGAATTCGGCGCTCCGCCTTTGATTCGTCGTCTACACTGTCAAACCCGATGACGCGCTGCAGGAAAACATGGAGTTCTGGATGCGACGTCGGATCTTTAGTGACCTCGAATAACGGGCGAAACATATCTACACAAGGCTCAGCGCGAAATGAGTCCATGGTAGAGAAACAGCCTACTAATCACGATGTCTTCAAAAGTCTTTACCACACCGTTTTCCTTGTAAACATTGTAGAGCCGTGGTACTTGGATGAGCCAACGAACGTTATGTGAGAATAGACGGTTGTTGATCACCCATTTGGCTAGCTTGTCCCATTCATCTACCGATCTCCCATATATGCTGACTCTCCATTCACAGTTCTGACGAAAGATGAGCTCGGATAAGAGTATGGTCCACAGAGCTTACCTGGTACTTGCTCTGTTCTAAATCATTCATCACCTCTGGAAAGTGATCAGCGATCTAACGTGCCATCATGCGGGGAAGTTGTTCAACCTCGAGTCAGCTCAGCAAAATAGCGTCCGTCAATACGATTATCAATCTTCAGAAAGATCTCTCGAAGTCTAGATTCTCCGATGGGGTTGTATTTAAGGTTGAACTTGTCAAACCGGTGAAATGAATCTTGATGAGCGTGCATATCGAGGGTGTCGATGGACAGATCATAAGCACTCAATTTAAGGGACTGGAAAACTTGCTCTAGCGTCAAATCGGCCCCATCACGGAATATGACGATATCCTAAGAGGACGGTTAAACCCACGCTCCTGACAGCACGTACAAATAAGGCATACGTGAGGGCTATGTTTCATCTTTGCCTTGATGAAGCGCAAAAGATGTTTCTGGTTCATGCAACTGGCCAGGTGTACGTGGGTATCCACTTTACGTACGTTATAAAAATCCCTAGCGGTACTTGTCAACAATACCAAAGTCATTCACGACTTATTCTGACCTGTGGGGGACACTCTAACACCGGGGCTAAGTATGTGTTTACCCGTAGACAATTAAGGAACTCACTTTCATGGCTGCCAACTCTTGGGACTCGTTGAGCAAACTGTACATTTCGAATTTACTCGCCAAGTATTTGAGTCTCCGGTATGCTATGCTTTTGGTCGGACCATCGGAAATGACCTCAAGAACGTGGTCAAGATCGACGAAGTATTCCCTGATGGATGGGATATCAAACAATGGTCTCTCGTCTGATATGTCGTCAGCTGTCATTAGTAATCAAGATTCCTTATGCATACCCGTCGTGGTGGAGCACACCTGATATACACCCTTGTCGTCGATTCTGAATTCCCAGGAGTGTGATTCCGGAATTTGACAGGTTGAAAAATCAAATTCTTCCTTTTCTGCGGTGACGTGGCCTTCGGTAGCTGGAATATCGTGCTTCGTGGTAAAATGCCAGTGTGGAGGCGGGGGCCTAGGGTATATTTTCCACGCCTTGTATCTGCTTTCGGAGATCTTGGCTTTGGTAAAATCGACATTAGGTTGTACACCAGACACGCCTGCAAAGCCCTCTGCTATTCCATTGAAGTGGCCATCATGGTCCCTAGGGTTATCGCCGAGTCTCTGAAGGGACTCTGTTATGTATTTGTCGCGTAGCTTGAGGCAGTGTTGTAGTAATTTGAATGTACGCGCCATCTCAGGAGTAACGGGGGATTGCACTGAAATATCATGCCTCAATCACCTCTTATCGAGTGTAACAAGAAAGCTGTTACATTGCAGCAGCTCGGCGCGCGGTCCGCCTTGCTCTTGGATGAAAGGAGATGGACTTCTCTGTTGTTCGTTCGCTCGCGCGCCCTCGGGAATTGCTGGGAGTCCGAACGTCCCTGCAGCTGATGAAGGACCATCGCAAACGGCACCAGAGACATCAGATGTACGAAGATGGGCCAGCTTCTTCTCTTCAATCTGAAAGTGCCTCTAGCTCTGATCCAATATTACCAGTGTTCACATACTTGCTGAAGACTCTTTTCGTCGTTATAGCCGTAAAACCCATCTCTGGACTCGGGGATCAGGAATCCAGAGTGAGATTCGATGTTGTGAACCGGTTTTGGGGTCTGCAGGAATATTTCAGGTGTGATTTCGGGCGTGCTACTAGTACGGGTCTTTGATGTACTATCGCCCATGATAACGGTGTTGATCCGCTGGGTAAGCTAACGGAGCATTGGAAGATGAAACAAAGACAATCTGTTTGGCCCTCGTACGCCAGAAGCTACGTAAAGCTGTGCAAACACTGACTTGACCACGAGAATATCCGAGAGCGCATAGGTTTCATGAATGTCATACTAATCGAGGGGGCTGTTTCCCGTGGCCTATGAGGTCTCAGGGAGGCCCAGCGAAATGACCGCCGGTGGTGGTTCTGGGCCAGCGCACACAGAAGGAGCTCAGGTCACGTGGACATTCCATTTAATTACATAATCTCAAGTTACATAATACAAAAATTAATTGAATTTACTGATAATAAGGTTATCAGTGGAAGCTATAGTGGATCCTCATTGGATTAAGCTCTTCTTTTACGTCCATCGAGTCCACTGTTGACGACGAAGGGCTCAAGCGTAGGCGAGCGTTGGCGTCACGGGCGATCTATACGATGGGCAACACAACCTCGAACACGAACCACAATCGACCATCACCAGTCCCGGCCAAGCAAATCGATTCACCGAGCCGCAAACAGTCCCAGTCTCATTCGCCCTCTCCCAACTCCAATCAGCCTCACCGTTCTCTCCGTACAAAGAAAAAATCTTTGGAGCTGCCAGATCTTGCATTGCTTTCTCTCACTCCTGCGCATTCCCACCATAATTCTGCCAATTCATCCCCCTTATCATCCTACCGTCGACCACCTAGAACTACTTCCCCAATCCCGATCCCGATTCCAGTTTCAAACAATGGCACGATGAACAATGCCTCAAACACAGGCACTTCCCCTCGTGGAAGGCAACCAAATGTAAAAGTGAACCTCGCGTGCGAGACCAATACATCCAATTTCTCGTCGGATTTGCTCCTCGAGCAACCACCATCCACCCATATCCCAGTTCCCCACCACCACTCCCGTAATCGTGGCAGCCCCTTCTTCCGAGGTGCCCCCCTCCAATACAGTTCTACACATTCATTCACCTCGCGGGGCCAGGCTTCCATGCAACCTCGCATGCAAGAACTCTATGCGGAGAGTCAGGTCGAAGTATCCGTGCAACCCGATCGACAGGAATTCGTTCAGGAGACGGTTTATTCGACAATCCCCCTCGCGCTACACAAAGCTGAAGAACTTGCAGCGGTCGTGACTAACGGTCTAGATAATCTTGGACAGCCCGTCTCCAATCGCCCTTCAGACGAACCAAAGGAACCTATGAACGTTAAAATTACTTGGAATGGGGGAGGGAAATCTGTCGTGCTTGCCCGCGCAGGTGATGACAATTGGAAGGGCCGTCAACAAATGGAATCCGAGTGCGTTTTATTACGGCCAATTTCTGATTTGCTAGTCCGTCTGACGTGTGTCATAGTGACCCTCCTGCAGATACTTCGTGGTCTACCTGGGTCTCGCTCTTGCCTGGAACGCATCATATCCGCTTTATTGTTGACGAACAATGGCGCTTATCCGACGACCTTCCAACAGCTGTGGACGATGAAGGGAGTTTAGCAAATTACGTTGCTGTCCCAATTTCTGGTTTGACGCCCCCTCAACGCATCTCCGTCTCTGTTGTACTTCCAAAGCAGCCCGCTCAGCCAGTCCATTCGTTCTGGTCTACTACGACCTCCACGCAGGGCTCAACGATCGACGTACCCTCCTCGTCAGGTACCACGGGATCGTCGTCCAAGTGGACGGATGAAATCCCTGCAGAACTTGTAGCCGCTGCCCGTGAGGAAGAAGCTTACCTCGCCTACACGGCTGCCACTGAATATGATCAATCTGGCTACTCCAACGCCCACCAACATGTTCCTGCGCCCAATATCCCACCGGCTCCGATCCTTCCCAGGCACTTGGACAAATTGATTCTAAACGTCAAGGCCGGGCAGCCCCCACTCTCAAGGGGGCGCGAACGGGAACGGGAGCGGGAAAGAGAGCGAGAACGCGAACATAGGCGCAAGCAGGGACGGTCACTACTCGGAATGACTAGCACCCTTGCGCGGGATCTTTACAGAGAGGATAAAACCGGGGAGGACGAGCACCACCCCATCCCAATCACTACTGCGAGCGGGACAGATGTAACCCACCTTGCAGGCTCATCGCAAGCGCATACTCGCCTCGGGCTAGATGGACCGGGATTGTCAGATGATGCGAGCGTGTTGCCTGTGCCATCCCATGTTGTTCTGCATCACTTGAGCACAAGTGCGATTCGCAATGGTGTGCTCGCTGTCGGGAACACGATACGTTATCGACAGAAGGTGACTTTCAGGCCGATGTAACTTGTTTGATCACTCACGGATGTTTTAGTATCTCACTACGGTCTACTATAAACCTACATGAATCGTGCGACTGTGATTGACACACCAACACGCGGGACGTTGTTGGATGCCGCGTTCGGAAGACTGTTACGACCTGGTTCTCCATCTGCATATTTATCCGTGCAATTACCTAGTTGGTCGTTTCTTGGGATATTTCCTCTAGATTCTCCTGATACAACCATGATATATGTGGAAGATCAGACATACATACATTCAGCCATGCCTATATGCTCATATCTCACAACGCAGACACGTGGTTGTTGCGTGTACGCGCGCAAGTATATTGGTCCATCCCCGTGTTAGATTCTTTCGTTTTCTGCTTGTGCATGTTATTCCATGATGATCGTACTCACCGGCTTTCTTAGATTACTCAACAGCAATCGAAATGTATGCTATGTACATTTGTGAACATTACCTGTCCGATTAAGGACGCGCCCCTAGAGGTGTAATCATAGGACTAAACAGCAAACAGAATTCAAAACAAAACAAAAAAAAACAATAGCCCACCGCGAGGGTCGAACTCGCAGCCTTCAGATCTCCAGGGGGAACATACCCGTCTTAAAAGTCTGACGCTCTGGCCGATTGAGCTAGGCGGGCCTGCAAATGCATTGCGCCAAAGAACTCTCTTATACACTACTTTCGCGCCTTGCCCTTACTTGCGCACACTGGCCACTGAACACCTTGTGATGTCATGGCATCCGACTTAGCACGACTCGATTGCGGGCCTCTTGAAGTAAATACCAGCCATCTCTGACCCGTACAACAACAACGCGTTTCCTCCTCGTGCAAAGAGCCTGAGCGCCACCTACCCTTCACCACCCCAGGAATGGACCTAAAGGACGTCGTTCGCACTGGGTATGATATCTTATCGTACTTGTATCGACCGGATGACGACTGCCCTGTCCACCGAACTCGGCGGGCGCATTTACTGGTGGAGCTTCTACAACCTGTCAGCGGAGCACGCGTCCTCGATCTGGGATGCGGATGCGGCGTTCCCGTCGCGCGGGCTCTGGCGTGTGCAGGACACCACCTTGTGGGTGTCGATATCAGCGCTGTTCAGGTCCGACGCGCAGTTTTCTAGAGCGGATATCGCCGAACTCGTGGGGGGGTCCGTTGAACGGGAACTGCAGGACGCCGTCCTGGGCAATGGCCTGTTCGATGCTGTGGTAGCACTGTACGTGCTGACCCATAGGCCTGTTGGGGCTGGGGAGTGGCCAAGATACTCGGATGTAGTGGTCACAGAGCTCTCCGGAGAGCTACAGGGAGTGGGCCAAAGAGGGCGGGTTCGAAATCATCAGGGAGGAACATGTGCCCGATGTCTATGAGCAGTCGGAAGGGCACCAGTTTTTACTCCTGAAGAGATGTATGTGACTTGCACACTTGTGTGCGAATGCTCGTGTCCAAGTGCAGGGTTTGAACTTGCACCTTTCTGATGACTAGGTTGATGGCAAGCAAAAGTGGTGACAAGGTATTCAGAGTACTAACCATACCCAGAATCTCGTCGATAAGATTCCCTGCTCCTCGATACGTCACAGAAGCTCTCTTCAGATAAGCAAGCGATGCTGTCGGCGACCGCAGTTCCCGCTCAAGGCGCGCGAGGATGCCTCGAGGCTACACAAGGTGTTGCACGTGTAGATCATATTTTTCGTTCATTGAGCGAGACGCATGATGGTTTTACATCCTCGATCTGCTCTATACTCAGCATCCTATACGAGTGTCATATTTCTCATGTCACCGATCGACGGCCATAAATTTTTTTGTTCCGGCTCTGTCTCAAAGTCCACGACGGGCGCCGGACACATGCTGCAACATGGCGTCCTCTCCTTTGCAACTGCCTGCGCCGCAAACGTCATTCGGATTGGTGGTAGTACAGGTGGGAACCGGCATGCGGAGACCACACGTTCCGTGAGTGGTCTCAACGCGCCCTGCCCTCGTGTCGATAAGCCAAACACCGCGCTGGGCACACTACTCTTCATTACCGCCCGTCACCCCAGAAAACAGACTCGAAACCCATCGTCTGCATCCTGCAGGAATACCCTGTCGATCTTGCCCGGTGGCACGTTTGTTGGTGGAGCTCATTCAC